>JARHVA010002366.1:300000-350000 GCA_037957365.1 Torreya grandis
TTAAATAATTTACCATATCCAAACATACAATATAGAAACAAATGCAAGTAACGTATAAATAATAAATAAATAGATAAACACATATTTTCATGTGAAGTAAAGACAAAAAATAAAAACCTACCAAAATACCATGATATAATTCATAGTTATACTAGACACCATAATAATATATAAAGAGCACCTAAACATGTTCCTATTACTACTACTTCAAAGAAACCACAGAGGATGACATATTATACAATATAAATATTGCACCTATACATGTTCCTTGGTATTACTACCATTTTATTAAAATATATTCCCATTGGGGAGAAACATATGAGCATACATTGGATGATATCATATGATAGTTTATTCTTTGTACATATTCCAAAATACCAAAAAAAAAAAAATCCATTTTCAGCATTCACATATTTTATTAACTCCTTGGCATATATGTTGTTATTTCCATGTTGGTAGATGGAATATAATTATTTCCTATATATACATGTGTTTCACACATATTTTAAGTGTAATTAAAGCATAAATAGATACATGATATATGCACTTTTAGATGTTGGGCCTTCCTTGTTCTCACATCACTAGGACATTAGGGGCATCCACCTTATTTGATCATGATACATCTAGGTTATATAATTTTATGGTCACTTTACATTATCATGTTTGATTTGATAAATGTAATTACACATATATTTATCCATGCTTATATATTTACAAGTGTTGTTAATATTCTATGTACTTGAATTTTTTTCCTTACACATTTGACTGATGGGTTAGTATGTTATGTTTACAATGGTTGCTTATAATTTCATCTTTGTACTTATGTGAGTGCCTTACCTTGATATTTTCTTATTTGTTTGAGCATTTGAATAATCTACATTACTTATAGCCTCATGCCTTTATTTGAATATTTGACAATTGATGTGTCATTTCTTGTTGTGTGGACATTTAAGTATGTCATTCTCATTTTTGTGGACATTTTACAAAGATATGTCCATTTGATTGTGTGATATTTGAACATGCCCCTTATTTGTAGTCTCCTTGGACCCTTCTATTTTGACATACTTTTGAGTGCTCTTATGTGTGTGCTTGGTTTCTTGTTGATCTTGTTATATTACTATTTAGATGTTTAGATGAGGTTTATCATGCATATTATACCTTAATGTAATCACACTTTATGTGCTTCAATGATACATTTACGTAGACATGTCTTATATGCTACATGTTTCACTCATGGTTATATGGTTATCTTATCCTTTTAAGGTGAGGTAACTACCAATTTTTATCTTCCCTCACCTAAATTGGGGGCATATTATTGGGGTCATGCCTTAGAGGCATGACTTCCACATTGATTCACAAATTCAAATTGTAATGAGGGCATGTTCTAAAAACATGTTCTCCATAATTTTCACAATTTCAAATTCAGTGTGGAGCATGTTTTGGAAACATGTTATCCACACTTATTTAGTATATAAAATACCAAGATTATAGTTGTGGAATGTTTGGAAACATGTCCTCCATGTTGAAACTTATATCATTTTTTATATTTATCCATACATAGTGGAGTCATGTTTTGTAAACATGTTCTCCAAATTTACACCTGTTCTTAATTTTAGATTATACTAGGGGCACATTTTGGAAACAAGTTCTCCACATTTACACCAATTTTTAGTTATAGATTATAGTGGGGTTGTATTATAAAAACATGTTATCCACACTTAAATCAATTTTATTTTAAGATATATAATACCAACAGTATTTGTAAACATGTTCTTCACACTTACACAGTTATCAGATTGGATAGATTCATAGTTGTATGATTCATATACACATTTATGGTAGAATTATATACATTAGTAAAATTCTTATACATAGTTTTATCATGAGATATATCTAAGGTGGATATGTTATGTACTGTGCACCTAATATTTAAAAATCCAAATCCATTTTTTATTTAGAATACTTCTACAGACTATCATCACCCACCAAGTTGGACTTTAATGAACTATATTGGTCCAATATACTACATAAGTTGGTTCACTTTTTGGTATGGTTGAGGTTATTAAATCACTCAATATTTATAATTTTTTAGGTTAGAATTTTTTGTATCATCTAGCCTCACTATTTTTGTAATGTGATTTGACTTGTTCCACTCACACTCCCCAGGTTATAAGTATGATTAGGTTGCATGGTTGAGCTAGTCTCAACTTCCAGGTGATAATCCACTTTTTATCTAATGTTTGGTGCATGTGCCATCCTCTCTCTTTATTCCTTAAATATATGAAATTTTTATATTCGTATTTGTATTAATCTAAATTTCAATTATTCACAATGATACATCTTACAAATGAATTTGACAAAAGGTAATATGGTTACATCAATACATAAGTGTACTAAACTTTGCTCTCTTTTAATTTAAATAATTTAAATATTTTAAATATTAAGAATATATGCACTAATTATATACTATAACATGCTCTTGGTTATAGTTTAGTCACCATCAAATCACTTAATTTAGACTCAAGCAAAGACAAGGTGTGTTATGCACACCCATGTATGCAATTATTTTCCTTTAAAATATTAATTTTATTATTATATTAATGAGGGGAAATGTAGATGATATTTATAAATTATATATCACCTTAGTTTTATACACTTGAAAAATATAGAACTTGGTTATTCTTATTAGTTTCATACCTTTCCCACTTCCATAATTCTCATATCTACTATCTCTCTATGCTCTTACTTATCTCTTAATCTGACTAATATCATTCTAATCACCTAGGCCATATATCTTTCCCATAATGTTTTAAACATACTTATATTATGTATTTATAAGTTTTGGACATGCACCTCTTTTCTAGCCTTTAGAACACTTGTCTTATTTAGATGCTTACTCAACATCAATATCCTACCCTAATGTAAGTGTCTTATGCCCTAAATTCATCTAATTTACAAATTAAATTTATCCTAAAGGTTTGATTAAGTGATTTAATACAATATATTTTCTAAAACAACTCATATAAATATAAGATCAACCCTCATTCATTCCTCACATAGCATTCATACTAAATAGGATTCAATTAAGCATTCATCATGAGCCCACTAAGCCATTTTACCCATAGCTAATATGAAGATGAATATATTTTATCATTTGACAAGGATTGATAATCTATGCACATTATCTAAATACATTAGTGGAAAGGAAATAAAAAACATAGAAAAAACCAACTAACATATTTGAAAAAGTATCCTTATTTTGGTTTGTACACTTTTATCAAGATCAGGATTCCTACATGGACACAAGTATCCAAAGGTTATAGGTATTCAAAATGTAGATTGATCAAAACTCAAACTTATAATACAATCATGTAGTTGTATTCCTAATCATTGTTATATTTTAGAACATAACATAAAACAAGATATGCTCTTTCATTAGCTAGTCATGTAGTTGTATAATCATTACTATATTTATTACACATGCTTAAATAGCTTGTATTGTAAAAATACTATATTGCATTTCTTTGATATAAATATTAAAATAGTATAATTAAATAGTTTTATTTACTTAAGTATGTTTGTGTAAAACCCTAAATAACATAAAAAAGTATTACTTGATACATACTTACCCACAAACTATTCTTATATAATATTACCAATTAATTAAATACTAAATTTACTTATGCTAATAATAGTTTTATTTTAGAAAAAAACTAACTACTAATGAAAATATTAACTTTGGCCTCATTTCTTGTCCATATAAGAGCATATGAGGGATAGTGGGTGAGGCATATTATGGATGAGACTAACTATTATACTGATAGAATTAGGCCACTGATCTTTATAAAAAAGGTAGTTATTATAATTGGATGAATGTATTATTTTGATTTCGCAATTTGATATATTTAATATGTAGCTATTTTAGGTGTTTGTCTTATGGTAGCTAACATGATTTTGGATGAACTACAAGTTAATAATGAAAACATAATATGTGTAAGACTATTTCACTATCTATAACAAACTATAACTATCAAGGAAGAACTAAAAAAGCCTATTATATCACTAAAAATTTTAAAGGGACTTTTTTAAACATTCCAACTCAGGAATTAGTCATAAAGAGTAGTCTAAAGTACCTAATCCAAGCTAAGATTTCCATTGTCAAGTGTTAAAATATAGATTATAGGTTACATTCATAAAAATATATCCATTACACACATACACCTAATGGAGAGAAATAAATTTAGATTTAATCCCAACCTCAAAGTATTGGATACATAAGAAGTGTTTATCTAGTCATTGGGGAGTAGTTGAGGTTGGCTCAACCCACTTCTTTTCCACCTTTTCAGACCTAGACATAATGTAGAAAGTGGACCTAGGGTTTAAAAGTGAAGGAGACAAGGTTAATGGATTTTTTCATACAAAAATCACCTAATATCATTTAATAATATTTTTTCAATTAAGTGTAATGGCATGTGCCAAAAAAATAAGGTACATTTCATAGGAAAAAATCTAGAAATATCAAATTTATTCATACTAATAGTATCACCATATATGATTTCATTAAATTTAGACACATGCCCCTAAATTTGGACTTATAGTATCACCATTTCTAGTTTTATAATTGATAAAATTAGATTCCAATATTTCTATTATTGCTTTTTAACTAGTGTGATTTGAATTCTAATATATATATTATTGGTTTTGAATTAGTGTGAAATTAGATTGATTTCCATATCTCCAAAATTGGTTCTAAGTAGTGTGATATTGGATTACAATTTTTCTATTATTGGATTCCAACTAGTTCAATATTAGTCTCTAATATACTACTAATCAGATTATGCCCCATTGTTTTCCTAGTCCTACCTATTATTATTTTTCATAGTGACACACCAAATTTCAAAAAGGTAACTCAAAATAAAAACATAATTACGGTGCACAACTTAATAAAAAATTAAGTATAATTATAAACACTTTAAAAGTAACTTAGTTTTAAAACACTTTTACATCCAAAAGTGGAGCAATAAATATCCACCCATAGATTAGATTCTATCATGACCATTGGATTTTTAAAACCCTAAATTTTTTCCTAATCTAAATTAAGGATGCATAAAAAAAGTCAACTTAAGCTTTGTAGGTTCATTTTAATCACAAATAGAGATGGAATGAGGAGAGTGAGAGAAGGGAAAGGCTTTTCAATGCCTTGTTCCTCCTCATGGGCCCTCTTACCATGCATGACTAAAGAAATTATATTTTTAATTTAGATATATTTTCAAAGTATGCATTATTTTTTTAATATTGATTTGTTATATTCTTACATAATATATAACAAAAAAATATTTTTTATAACTATTAAGTCCAGTAGTAATAAATTAATATGAAATGTTCTATATATATATATATATATATATATATATATATATATATATATATATATATATATATATATATATATATATATATATATATATATATTATGTTAATAAAAAAATAATATCAAAACATTGTTAGTAGCAACTATCTTTCATCCTATGAATATCCAATGTACGTGAAAAATAAAATAGTCACATGATGTACATGATTATTGCTTGATAACACATATTATTAAATGTGTTTTACACATAAATAAGGTTTCCCTATGAGAAATTTTTAAATTTCCCCTAAATATCTCAAAATAAAAAATAGGGATGTATTTTTAATGGGATTTTAGTTATTTATGAACACATAGGACATTGATTCAAACTTCACTGAATGAGTTTGACCATTCATTAAAATACCCTCAATTATATGATTTTATACCCTCCTCTCACCTTGTTTTAAAATAAAATAAAATAATAAAATTATTAAGATAACCTTTTTATCAAACCAGACAAGTACAATCATCTTAAGGTTCAAACAAAATTGAACCTTGTCATAGTTTGACCAAATCCGATAACATTGGAATAAAATCACTTAATATTTGTTAAACTCCATAAACATGAAGATAGAGAAAATAATGAAAAATTCATAAATTAAAAATAATTTAATGACATAATATCAATTTTCCATTCATATTAAACCTTGATAGTATATTTATTGTAAGGTTTGAAAGATTTCATGTATACATATATGTATCAATACATAGGATGAGATATAGAAGTGAAAATGAATAGGCAAAGAATATGAGACACATTACACATAAATTTTAAATTGTGAAAACCTCCAAGAGGTAAAAAAAACTCATGAGTGATATTCAATAATTAAGAAATAATAATAATAACCCCAAAATAAATTCTTCTCCTTCTCACTTCTTCACACAGTGCTTAACAAAACTCACAAATTGAATGTGATAAAAAAATAATTTCATATTCAAATGAATTCACAATAGGGGTAAAACCTTATTTTATTATAAAATTTAAAGGGATGTGATTATTTTAAAAATAACGGGTCCATCCATCCTGATAAAGTCATTTAATTAAATTTTGGTAACTCATTAAATAATTATAACTTTATTATTTATTTTCATGAGGTTTCTACATCATGTTAATAAATAATATATTATTATTATTATTACTTAATAACTTTACCAAGATTAAGGTTCAATAATACCACTTATGATTAAATTATTTAACACTCCCCCTTAATGATAAGTGGGGATAAATATCATAGTCACCTTAGAAAGGAATCATACTATGTACACAATTGAAGGATTTAAAAACTTTCATCATGACAAACACCACATTTTAAAACAAAAATAATTATAATCCATAAACTAATAGAAAATAATTTTAGGATATCATGATCATGAGACTAAATCTAATAGTTTATCATGAATAATCACTAAGAACATTTGGACCCTTTTATAACATAATGACCTCAATTATAAATTATTCTTTTTAGTGTATTAAGGTATAAAAGTTATAATTCCACATGAAGTTTACTTAAATCACATAACTTTTACATGAAGTATAAAATGATTTAAAATGAAAATAAGTATAAAGAAGGAGAAGAAACATATGGCCATTAAAAAGTGGCATTGCCATGCACATTTCCCTCAATGGAAACTCTAAGAGGCCTCGTATTACATGAAACTGACTAAACATGGTAACACCAAGTAGTTTTGCGAAGATATCTACCACTTGTTTATCTATAGGATATAACTATAGATTAATATCACCATTGAGGACTTTCTCTCAAATTAAATGCACATGAACTTCAATGTGTTTAATTCTTTGGTGTTGCACTAGATTTTTTTTAGAGATATACAACTTTGGTTATCATAATGAAGGACAGTACTCTGAGAAACATCTAAATGAATTTTTACTAATAAATTTCATAGCCACATGGTTTCTTTAGAAAATTACATATCACTTTTGTACTTAGATTTTGTATAATAGAGAGAGACAATAGGTTGTTTCTTATTGTTCCAATTGATAGCACTTGCACCAAACATAAACACATATCCATAAGTAGATTTGTAATCTAAAATATCACCAACATGGTTAGCATCATAATAACCATATAAATTAGTATTATCAATAAAAAAATAAAATAAACCATAATTTAAATTTCCTTTGATTTAAAAAATAATACATTTGTCTAATTCCCAATGATCCAAATTAGGATCCCTCATAAATCTAAAAGAAATACTAACAACATATGAAATATTTGGTCTAGTAATGGTTATATAAATCAAACTTCCAATAAGTGGTCTATACAAAATAGGTTAGATTTTTTACATGTAGGTATAATATCAAGTTTAATACCAACTTCAATATGAGTAGTGATAGATTTGTAATAAAGCATGTTAAAATTAACAAGAATATTATGTGCATACTAATATTGTGATGCAATAATTGAATTTTTATCTTAAAATATAGCCATTCCTAAAAAATGATGTAGAATGCCTAATTTAATCATTTCAAATATTTGACTTTATTGATCTTTATATCTATGAATTAAAATAGTTAGATTGTCAATAATCAACAAATCATCAAAATATAATACAATTAGAATCAAATGACCATTTTAAAATTTAACAAAGGTATCATTATCTAAATAGTAGTTAGGAAAACCTAATTCTTTGAAAAATAAGTAATTTTACAATACCAATGTCAAGGAACTTGTTTTAAACCATACAAATATTTTTTTAACTTGCATGCATAATGATCTTTATTAGGATTAGTGAAACCTTTAGGCATAGTCATATATATTTCTTCTTCTAAATCACCATTTAGAAATGCATTATTGACATATATTTGGTGGATAACCCAACCATTTTAGGTTGAAAAAGTAATAAAAAGTATAACAGTACTCATTTTTTCTATAAGAGCAAAGGTTTCAACATAGTCAATCATGGGTTTTTGAGTAAACCCATGAGAAACTAATCTAGCTTTAAATATATTAATTTTAACAATTGAATTACATTTAATTATGTAAATCCATCTACAACTAAAAATATGTATTTTAGGTGGAAGAAGGGTAACATCCCAAGTCTGATCTTTAATTACGTCATTATATTCTACTTTCATAACAACATTCCATCTATCATCTTTAGTAGCTTCCTGAAATGATTGATATTCACATTTATACAGTCATTAATGCATGATAAGAATGTTGACTTCTAGTTAATTTATTAATATTATCAACATTAGAAGATTAAATTAGGGATTCTTCCTATTTAGGTTTTTTAGATTGAACATGAAACTTAGAGGGTTGCTTAGACTCTAAGTTATCCAAAACTTTATCAAATTCCTCAAGGGCATATATTTCATCACTAGGACAAACATGAGAGTTAGGTTCATCAATAAAAGAACATTGAGGAGGTTCTATAGAGGGCTCACAAAAATATTTTTTGAGAATAATAACATTACTATTATCAATAATCTGACATTTATTAGTATCATACACTTTTACACCTTTTGTCTTACCTCCATATCCTACAAAAATGCAATAATAAGAAGTGAGGTCAAGCTTCTTCCTCTTAACTTTAAGGACAAAGATAAAAGTAGGACTACCAAAAATCTTGAGATGAGCCACATTAGGTTTCTTTTTAGTCCACATTTATAAAGGGGTAGAAATATGAAAGGATTTGGTAGAGTCTCTATTTATAATATGAACATTAGTGTTCATAGCTTCAGCTCATAAGATCTCAGGAACATTTGTAGATTGCAACAATGTTCTATCTATTTCTATGATGGTGCAATTTTTCATTTTAGCAATACCATTTTGTTGAGGAGAATAAGGAGTTATTAATTCCATTTGAATACATAAACTAATGTAAAAATAATCAAATTATTTACTAACATACTCACCACCATTATCAGTTCTTAATCTCTTAATGGAAAAATTAGATACATTTTCAACACAAGCTTTAAATTCTTTGAATTTAGACAACACATCAGATTTTTTTTTAATGAAAAAATACTAGATCATTCTAGTGCAATAATTAATAAAATTAATAGTATATAAAGAACCATTAAGATATACAAATTGAAGAGGTGCTAAAACATCATTATGAATCAGTTCTTAAAGGATGTGAGGAATTCACATTATGATACTTGTGAAAGGGGTTAGTATGTTGCTTACCATGTAAGCAACCCTCACAAGTTTCATGACAAGAAGGGATTGAAGGAAGTCCAACAACAAGATTATTTTTAGACATATAATGTAAACTTATAAAATTAATATGTCATAATCTTTCATGCCATAATTGAGATTCATTATTACTATGTGATGAAAAGAAAACATGTAGAATAAGGAGAAAAGATATATAAACCATTCTTTTGAATACCCTCAACAATCAAGGAAATAGAATTATTTATAATTGACCAACTATCTTTAAATAATGTTACAATGAAATTATCATTTTTAAGTTGAGAACAAGATAGCAAATTCTTTTTAAGCTTAGGTACATAGAAAACATTATTAAAAACAACATTTGAAAATTTTATTTTTCCCTCTTTAGTTGCTTCTAAAAAAGAATTGTCTCCTAATTAAATTATTTAAGAGATATTTATATAATCACATAGAATATCAGATAATCATGTCCTATGGTGCAATTCACTTCTATCTAAAATCCATTCATTTTCATTTGAAGCACATAAAACAATATATAAAATAATAACATTTGAATCCTAATTGTTATTCTAATTAAGGTTTTGATTCTTCTACTTATTTTTATTAGATTTATTCCCTTTGTTATTTTTATAATTTTGATTGTTATTTTCATCCTTATTTTTATAACATGTTTCCTTTTTATGACCAAATTTACTACACAAATTACAATTTCTATTAAATTTAGGTGTATTATTCTTATGATTTCTTATTCTCATATTTGCCTTTATCATAATTAGGGTTAGATTTTTAGTTTTTAGTGTTATTAGAAACATTATTTAATGTGAGAAGTGATTGAGTGGCATTCTCTTTAGAATTAAAATTGGTCATAACTTGTTCTTCTTGAATTAAGAGAGCAGAAAAATTCATACGATCAAGGATATCTTGCTTAGTTTGATACTTAGAATTCAAAATTAAAATGAAAATTTTAAAATTTTCATGAATATTTAACTAGATGATAAAATAAAGCAACTTATATTGATTTAAATTAAAATTAATCCATCTAACTGAGCTTTTATTTTTTTTAATTTTAACAAGAAAATTAACAACTTTTTCATCACCCTTTATAGGTGTAGTTAACAATTTAAGGATTAATTTAGTGATATTTGAAAATATAGTGATTTAATGCATGGACTCAAGGAGTTTCCAAGAATTGATTGGAGAATCCTAATTATGAATGTGGAGAAGGAATTAATCCTTAACACTCTGTAAGATAATAGACATAGCTTCTTATGATTTTTGTTGAAATGCATTGGTAATCTTAGGGGTTAAATGTCATCCATAAGGGAGGTTTTTAGTCATGATGATAATATTACATAGTTTTTAGGCCATAAATTTAGATTTCACATGATTTTTCCATATATTATAATTATTTCCATTATGAATTTGAGATTTATCTAAGTTCAAATGAGATGAAACCATAGCTTGCCTTTAAAAAGGACAATAAACAAATACTTAAAAATAAACTATTTTAAATAATTTTTTTATCTATTTTAAAAATAAAGTGAATTTAAAATGTAAATATATTTGATTACATAATTTAAATATTTAAATAACGCAAAAAAATTAATTAAATTTTTACTAATCTAGGTGTTGAAAGAGTCACACTAAAAATGACCACTTAAATACTATTACTAAAAAGGTTTAAAAACATTAATAAGAGGATTCAAAACAAAAAATAGATCACTCCAATGCATATGGAATGTGCCAAAACCTAAATATCAACTAGTTATATGACTATGTCAAAATATGATTTATTAGGTAGAAAATTGAAACAATGTTGACACTAGATAGGGGTTTATATGTGAAAAAATTGTCATGAAACCTAATAAAAGAAATTAAATTTTAAATTAAATTTTAAAAAATGTTTTGACAAAGTAAAAAATACTGATTTAGGGGGTATTGAACTTGGGACCTTCTTAGTTGTAAGTTCTAGCAAAAAGATAGACCACCAACTCTTCGAGGAAGCTTTTCAAAGAAATTCATGCACTAATCTATATTTAGACCTTTTTATTTAATATTTGTAACTATGTATGTATGTATGTATGTGTATGTGTGTCTACACACACACACACACATAAACATATAGATATACATATACATACATAAATACATATATATTAATATATATATATATATATATGTATGTGTGTGTGTGTGTGTGTGTGTGTGTGTGTGTGTGTGTGTGTGTGTGTGTGTGTGTGTGTGTGTGTGTGTGTGTGTGTGTGTGTGTGTATAACGTGAATTTAAATATCCTAAGTAATAAAAATTAAAAAAAATAACTTTTTAGTAATTTTTTATTTTTTCAAGGTGGGACTTGTAGTTTGGAAAAAAAGAAATTAATATATAGTTTATTTTTTAAATACTTTTTTAAAAACTATATGAATTTAAAACCATACCTGTAGCTTCACAATGGAGATCCTATAAGTGAATAAATTATCATAGAAATTTGAATAGGCCTTTAGAGACCTCCAAACTTTGCCAATCCTCCTAATTTTTCTTAATAAAGATGAAGGAAATTTAAAAATTGAATTTTGGTTGAGAAATGAATTTTTATAAGCTCCCATGTTGTATAATGGCACCCCACATAGAAAATTATAAAGGCTTATAAGGGTCTAAAAAAATATTAACCTCTTTAAATATGCATAATATTACTATTAAGCAACAACCAAACCTAAAAATGATTGAAAAAAATAAATTTTAAATTTTTTCACCAGGCATGGGTCTTACACCAAGCCAATGGAATCTTAATATTTGAATAAAACTATTTTAAAAAATTAATAAATCAAATATTGATATTTAATTCAATATAATTTGCTTTCCAATCTTTTACACTCCATAAGCTATGATTTCATGAAAGATTTTATCTATACATATTTGTAACAATACACATGATGAGAACTAGAATTATAAATGAATAGGAAAAGCATATGAGACAAATGACATAAATATTTTAAAGTTGAAAACCTCTAGGAGGTAAAAAAACCATGAGTGATATTCAATAATTGAGAAACAATAATAACCCTAATACAAGTTCTTTTCAATCTCACTTCTTCACGTAGTGTTTCAAAAAACTCATAGATTCAATATGATCAAAATAATTTCATATTCAAATGAATTCAAAATAGGGGTAAAATCCTATTTTATAGTTAAATTCAAAGAGAGGTGACTGTTATAAAAATAATGGGTCAATCCATCCTGATAAATTGATTTAATTAAATTTTGGTAACTCATTAAATAATTATAACTTTATTATTTATTTTCACAAGGTTTCCACCTCATTTTAATAACTAATATATTATTATTATTATTATTATTATTATTATTATTGAATAATTTTACCAAGGCTAAGGGTCAATAAGCCCACTTAGGATTAAATGCTCTAACAAAGTTTTATTGGATTGTGATTTTGTTAAGGACAATAAATGATGACTCATATGGGGAATACTCTCGAATATTCAAGAACCCAAAATTTTTAGTTAGAAATTAGAAATCAACATGAATCAAACCATAAAATAATAATTGAATTAGAAACATGAAAGAGACTCCTAATACCTCATGCAACATACTAATTTTGATTATACATTAGATCTATGTGTGATGAAGTTATTTTGATTTACCCTTATTCTAAGGGTTTTAGAAAGAACTTGAAATAAATTATATGTTTCATTTTGATATATTTGAAGCATATTAAAACTAGGGAAGCTTAGGAATTACTCTATTTCTAGTCAAGCATCCATAGCCCTGATAGAGATACCCTTGATCATTCCTCCACTTCTTCCATCGTACACTTACATGATGCATGATACATTATATTATCTAATCATTTGAGTATTTGATCAACTTAAATTTTATTTTGATTTTATTGATCACTCTTTATGATGCATTGGTCCTCTTTCTTTATTTTTTTTAGAATACAAGTATAAGGAATGAAATAACCATTGTGAGATGGTATTTATAAAAAAACTTGATTTATTAGAATGTAACTACTAACTATATTTTCATAAATGGTTATTAACTTATATAAGTATTAATGTGAGAAGTATTTTAGATCCAAAGAAATGAGAAAAAATTATAAATTTTTATGGAGTAATTATATAATCTTTTACATACCTGATAGAAGTTTTCATTTGTGATTTAAACATGGTTAATCCTTTTACTGCATACCTGAATTCTAAAAATCTCATATACAAATGTGTAACACCTGAAAACAAACTAGTTTTGTGTTCTATTATATGTTCTTCCTATGATTTTTCTTTATTTTTGGACCTTATTCATTAATTTGGAATATTAACTCAATAATTCATGAGAGTCTAGTGAATTAGATATTATCTTGGTCATACCAAGAGAAGTCAATATGATTGTCATAAAAACAAATACATCTATTCTATAAAATAGGGAACTAAATTAGAGGAAATCAAAATGCTAAAAACAATAAATCCTAATATATAAAGAAAAATATTAATATAAATAAAAACAAATGTTATAAATATTTAGAAACATAACAATCGAAGAAGTAAATCAAACCTACTCCTGCCTCTACACTTGTTATTACTCAGGGACATCTCTAGATGGTACAACCATGATGTATGTTGGAGTGTTTTCAATGATGTCATGGTGATTTCATAGAGGTTTCAAAGTGAGTGGATGAATTTACTTAATAGTATAAGTGACAATGACAAAGTGTGTAATGTACTTATCTTAGTATGCTTCAAGTAGGCTTGGTTGATCTTTAGAGTTTGTCTATTTAGAGATGATTAGGGATGAGTTTGAATTATTTATCATGTGAAAGGGGTCCTATAATAAGTAAATAATTATTTGATTTATTATGTGCATGAGTGAATTTCATCTACTTGATCATTGTTTTCATCAAGACTTTTTGGGTTTAGTTACAAAAAATCTTAGTAGGTAGTTTGATGACATCATAATTTCCACATGTGGATGAGTCATAGGGAGTGTGTCATATGGTTATAGTAAAATTAATCCTAATTTAATATGATCTAAGTCTCAATTCATGTGACTAAGTGAAACCAAATATATGTGTGTGTAAATTTGGGCTCCCAAGCATTTTGCCAATGTTTTCTACATTCAAATAGAGTTACCTAAGCAATTTCGTGATGTCATATCTAACACATATAAAAGTTTTAGGAGTATAATGATATATGAATTAATTAAAATATGAGAGAATATCTTATTAAATAAATATTAGGTCATTAAACTAAACATAAAAAAAAAATATTTAAGTGAAAATTTGGGTTCATAGGCAGTTTGATAGTGTTTTGCCATACTTAGCCAAATTTGCATGTAGCAAGAAAAACTAAGTAAGCATTTTGATGTAGTCATATTTTTCACATCTATTATTTTTAAAATTATTTGATCATATCAGTTTATTTATTTTTGTTCCTAGTTGATATAAAATAAATTTCAAGCCATGTGACAAAGCTCATCAAAAGATATACATGTGTAAAGTTGGCCTTCTAGGGAGTTCTTGACATAGTTGGCTCTATGGTAGAAAAATATGAGTGAGTAAATTAATAACATTATACATTACACACATGGAGGTTTAAATAGATAATTAATACATGGTTATATTAATATTTTAAATTATAACATATGGTATAAATTTTAGAACATGCATTTGAACAAAGCAAAAGATATGAAGGTGCAAAGTTGACCTTATAGATATATTACAATGGTCCCCTACTTGTCTATTTTGCACAATGTTAAAGATTAGGACTAGATGAAGATATAATGGATCATAGGTGATAATATAGTGAGTCTCTATGGTGATTTTTGAGTTAAATTAATCAAAGTTCTCATTATTTAATGAAGTTAAAGATCAATCTATGTACAAAAAGATAAATAGAATGTGTTTGTTCTAGGTGTAAGGAAGCAACAAGATGAGGACAAGTGTTAAAAGTTTAAAATAAAGTAGAGATAAAGAATGATATTCTTAAAAAATATAATGGTGAGTGGGTATTCATATATATATATATAGATAAACAGTGTGAATTGAGTGAGATGATTTCAAGTTGCCTAATGTTTAACACAGATAAAGACTAAGCAATGTACAGAAGATCAATGAAGTACATTAAGTCAAATAGTCAAGATGAAGAAACAATGATGAGAAATGAAAGATAAATTTAGAGTTACATACATTAATATTGATTAATATAAGTATAAATGACACAAGATGATAACATAGTATTCAAGGTTTAACTATGACTATTGGTTTTTGAATATTTGAATTTTGTAAAGGGAAAACCTAGTGCTATATATTTTGTCCATAAATTTTGATCAAAGATGAATTTGAAGGTGATATAAAAATAAATGTTGAAGAGGACTCCATGGATAATATAGTGAAACTAGTTAAAATATCTTAAAGTGTGTACAATCAAAGATATTGAGGTTCAAATTTGACTGTGTGTTTGAGCATGTTCTAAAAGTAACCCAAGAAGGGTATTTGAGTTGTGCTTGTTGGTATATTGATGTTTAAAGGTGAAATATATTTTTTATTATTTTTAAAAATCTATGAGTACCATTTTTGTGCATTATTAAGGGTTTAACAATCATATGCATTATGAACAAAGGGTTATAAGTTGAATGTGCTTTTGTTCATGATGTTTGTGTATACAAAAAGGTTTTTGAGCTAATTATGCTTAAGTAGAAGGGCACTGTGATGGATGTTAGAATTTAAAAGGGACATATAGATCATGTTTCATGGTTTCAAGAGTTGGAAAGTGTTCCTATGTTTTTATTTTTCTTGATGAAGTGATAAATGGATGAATAGGTCTCCATGAGACCTATAAGAGCTAGAAGGGCCTAATTGAAAGGTGTAGCTACTTAAGGGTGACCCATAGATGTTATAGCCAACTTATGAATATTTTTTTTAGCTATATCTTGATGTGAGATATGCATTAAGGTTTAAGGCATGCCTAATGGATAACCAAGATGTTGATAATCATGAAGGTTGTATAAATAGTGAAACCAAATAAGAGGATTTCTAGACTTAAGAGAGGCTTGCATGTGTGGAGTATGTGTTAAAGTGAAGAAGAGAGGATAGGTAGTGTGATTGTTAGATGAGTTGATGTGTAGAGAAATATTTTTACTAAGTGTATGATTTTTAGGTCATATTTATGATGATAAATAATTTCTCTTGTAGATTTGTAGTTTGAAGATATGTGAAGAGGTCTGAGTGTGCATATGATGATAGTTTGAGTAAAGGAGAGATTTTGTGGCATGCCTATGTAAGAGGATTGTCTAAGATAGAAAGGGATTTTATGCAAGGGTTATATAATTAGAGATCAATCATTAGGTTTTAAAAACATCATTTTTAAGGTGGAGGTGTTCACTTCAAAGGAGGGTCTAAAGGACTTGATCTTTCTTAGGGGCAGTTGCTCCTTGTGAAACAAGTGTTTCACTAAAGGCCTTTGGTTAAAAGGAATTTATCAAGGTTTATGGTCTAAATTACTTGACCAGTTTCTTATTTTTAATCTCTTATAGGTTAAGTAGTCCATGTGTTATAGGCTTTAGAGTGGGTTTTATTCCCCATGAGGGTTTCCACAGGAAATTTGTGTTATATGTTTGATCTTTTGTGTTCATCAAATTAATGAGTTCTCTTCTTAATATTACTTGATAAATTTGATATATGTTTATTTTTTAATATTTTGAAAGGATTGAAATTATAATTAAAATATCTAAGCTCATTGATTTACCCCCTCTCAATGATTGTACCTCTAACAATTGGTATCAGAGCAGGTCCTTCTTGCTAGTTTAACCACTTTAATGTGATCAAAGGTACAATGGTTGATAAAAAGGTTATGGAATGTCTTTAAGAAAAACTAGTATGTGATTTATCAAACATCAATGCAAGAATGGATGATGTGAAAATGCAAGTGAAATATCCAAAAGTAATAGTCAAGAATCTACATTTCATGATGGATAAAGGTCTCAGCCAAAGGATGGAACAATTGGATAATAAATTCATGATTTACTTAGATGTGTTCTTATCTAAGGGTAAAAGGGATTTTGCCTCTATATAAAGGGTAAATAATGAAAATTCATGGACTAGTAATGGTCAAGATTAAAAATGTCAAGTATGAATAATGTATTTAATGGGTATTGTTTCTCTTATAATCAATTTGGTCATAGATATAGGGATTTTACTTTCTCTATAGAGATAAAATAATCTCATATGCTACAATTATAACTAGCAAGGTCATAGATCCAAGAAATGAAAAAGATATTTTTGTTAAAAGGATATACAATCATTAACTCCATCAAATGGTTTAAGGAGACTAATATTTAAGATTAAAGAAGAAAAGAATCACAATTCAAGTGGTCCGCCAAAGGAAGAGTCAATGTTTATTCAAGAAACCTTACATACTCAAGAAGATGGTAATAAGATATGGTTAATAAATAGTCGATGATCAAATCATATTATAGGAGATAAGATCAAGTTTATCTCTCTCTAGAAGACCAACCTAGGTTCAGTAAGATTTGGTGATAAAAAAATCTTCTAACATAGTTGGTAAAGGTACTATGAGTTTAAACAATGGTCACACTAGGACTCAAAATGTCTTATATGTATAAGGAAGAGTCAATGTTTATTCAAGAAACCTTACATACTCAAGAAGATGGTAATAATATATGGTTAATAAATAGTGGATGATCAAATCATATTATAGGAGATAAGATCAAGTTTATCTCTCTCTAGAAGACCAACCTAGGTTCAGTAAGATTTGGTGATAAAAAAATCTTCTAACATAGTTGGTAAAGGAAGAGTCAATGTTTATTCAAGAAACCTTACATACTCAAGAATATGGTAATAAGATATGGTTAATAAATAGTGGATGATCAAATCATATTATAGGAGATAAGATCAAGTTTATCTCTCTCTAGAAGACCAACCTAGGTTCAGTAAGATTTGGTGATAAAAAAATCTTCTAACATAGTTGGTAAAGGTACTATGAGTTTAAACAATGGTCACACTAGGACTCAAAATGTCTTATATGTATAAGGTTTGAAACATAATATTTTAAGTGTCATCCAAATGTGTAAGAAAAGAAATGTTGTAACTTTTCATGATGATGTTTGTGAATTAAGAAATGTTATGGATTAGTTGTGAATGTTTATAAAATAGATAATAACATGTATGTATTCCATGAATTCAAGAAGGAGTAATTCATGAGATAATTGGAAGAAAGTTGGTTTCCACATACAAGTCTTGGATATGTAAATTTTGGCAATATGGTAAAGATCAGTTCAATGGGGATGGTAAGGCATATGCCCTATATTTCTAAGATTATAAATTCTCTTTGTAAGGCATGTATTCATGGGAAGCAAACCAAAATAAGATACAAATCCAAAGAGTTATCCACTAAAAATCCATTATAATTAATCTACACTGATCTATGTGGACCTATGAGAACCCAAAGTATTTAAGGTAATAACTACTTTATGCTTCTCATTGATTATTTTACTAGGATGACTTGGATATTTTTATTAAAGAAAAATCATAACTTTTTGAAAAATTGATGGAATTAAAATTGCTTTTTAAAAATGATAAAGGGTAAAAAATCAAGTGGGTAAGATCAAATAGAGGAGGTGAGTTTTGGTCTCATGAATTTGATGATTTTTTTGAGAAACAAGGGACAAGGAGATAATATTTTGATACTATAACACCACAATATAATGGTGTTTTTGAAAGGAAGAATAATACTATTCAAAACATGAGTAGAACCAAGCTTCAAGATTCTAAATTATCAAATGGTTATTGGGAAGAGGTAACTAATACTTTAGTTTACATCTTATATAAGTGTCAAATAAGAGTAAATGGTGATTAGACTCCTTATGAGTTATGGAAGAATAGAGAAGATAATGTTAAACATTTTAGAGTGTTTGGGAATAGGTGCTTCATCAAAAGAGATGAAGATAATCTTGAAAATTTTGATTCAAGGTCTAATGAGGGCATCTTCTTAGGTTACTCTCCTATCATTACTACTTATAGGTTATTCAATAAGAGACTTCACAATATTATTGAGAGTTCAAATGTAAGGATAGATGAGACAAGTAGAGTCAATAAGCTAAATTTGCAAGTAAGTGACTCAATTCAAAATTTTATTGCAAAAAATGATGACTTATCTATTCAAACAAATGATGAAGATAAAGAGGAGGAAGAAAGACAAGACTCTAAATCTAAATCTAAAAGAATTATATAAATATCATCCAATCTCTCAAGTTATTGGAAATATTAGTGTAGGTTTTTAGACTATAAGAAGAATGTTGATCAATCATAATTAACAAGACACAACTTTTCTATCCATGATTGAACCCAAAACATTCATGGAAGCTAGAAAAGATGAATGTTGGATTGGTGAAATGGATGAAAAACTTGATCAAATAGTAAACAATGAAACATGGGATTTAGTTCATAGGCCAAAAGATAAAAATGTGATAGGTACCAAGTGGGTCTTCAAAAACAAGATGAATGAAAAAGGAGAAGTCACAAGGAAAAAATCTATATTGGTGTGTAAAGGATATGATCAGGTTGAAGGAATAGATTTTGATGAGACTTTTTCTCCTATGGTGAGAATGGAAGCAATTAGAATCTTCTTGGCATATGAAAGTTTCAAAGGTTTTAAGGTATACAAAATGGATGAGAAATCTACATTATTGAATGGAAACTTAGAAGAATAAGTCTACATTGAGTTACCTGAAGGATACATCATGTTAAATAATCAAGATTTTGTGTGTAAACTAAAGAAGGCTCTTTATAGAGTTAAAAAAGATCTTATAACTTGGTATGATAGGTTAAATAAGTATCTTTTGAGTCAAGGTTTTAAAAATGGGGTAGATGATAGTAATTTATACATTAAGACAAAAGGAAAACATCAATTTATTATCAGTGTATATGTTGATGACATAGTTTTAAGATTTGACAATGATAATATGAGTAGAGAGTTTGTAGACACTATGAGGATTGAGTTTGAAATGTTAATGTTAGGAGAAATTTATTTCTTATTAGGATTACAAATTAGCCAACTTAATGCATGGATATTCATTTCACAAGATAAATACGAGGATATGCTAAGGAAGTTTGGCATGATGGATTGTAATCTAATGGGCACTCCAATGATCACTAGATTCAAGTTAAGTAAACTAGATGACTCACCAAAAGTTGATCAAAATTCGTATAGATCCATGATTGGAAGTATTTTGTACTCTATTACTTATATGCTTGATATCATACAAATGGTTGGTCTTGTAGGAGGTTTCAAGATGATCTTAGACAACCTCACTTGAAATCAGTCAAAAGTATCTTGAGATATCTCAAAGGCACCATAGAGTATAGTTTATGGTATCCCAAGAATAAATCATTCACTTTGAAATCATATATTGATGCAAATTGGGCAAGATGTGTGGATGATAGGAAGAGTACCATTGGTGGGATCTTCTTCATGGGAGAATTATTGGTGTATTGGCTAAGCAAGAACCAAACCTCAATGTCTTTACCAACTACATAAGTTGATATATAGCTAATGCCTCTTATTACATGTAAGGCATGTGGATGAAATAAACTTTGGAAGATTATAACATAAGACAAAATGGATGTTGTCCTATCTATTATTAAAATATTAGTTTAATTAGTATCTCAAAGAATCTTTTTATGCACCAAAAAACTAAGCACATTCCTATTAGATATCATTTCTTGAGAGAACAAGTGAGTAATCAATGTGTTAAGTTAGATAATGTGCCTATAAAAGAGAAACTTGTAGATATTATAAACAAAGCATTGTCAAAATCTACATTTTTATATCTAAGGGAAAGATTGGGTGTCATTTATTTCTCTATGAATCAATATAAGGTATTTTTGGTTAAGAGGGAACAATAGGTTCATGAGCTTTCTCCAAAGGTGGTTTAAGAGAAAATGTTAGTAAGCATGTGTGGTGGTTCTTCATGATGTATGGAGATCTGAAGATGCTCAAGAGGTTAAATGGCTCAAGGATATTAAGGGGAGTCCTTATTAGATGTTTCTTGATATGTTTCATCATATTTTAGTACTTTTATGTTTTCTTTCTTAATTTATTAAAGTGCTTGGTTGAAGAGAGTGTTGGTATGGAGCAGGAGGAAGTTGTCAATTCAAAAAGTGGTAAGATCAAGGTAAGGGGGATTTTTTATCATACTTATAAGGTGGTTCTCTCTTGTTTATGGTATTTTAAATTCCTTAGGATTAGTTGGTGCCCACTGTTATTGTGTCAAAGGGTGAGAAGAATCGTATTATGAGAGTGCTTGAAGAGAGAGAAGGAAGTTAAGTTGTATATTATTTCATGATGGGTATTAACATCAATGACAAAGGGGAATATTATTATATTATTTTCAATGATGTCATGGTGATTTCATGGATGTGTATAGGTGAGTGGGTGAATTTCCTTAATATTCTAAGTGATAATCACAAAGTTTACAATGTGTTTATCCTAGTATGCTTGAAGTAGGCTTGGTTGATCTTTAGAGTTTGTCTATTTATAAATTATTAGGGATGAGTTTGAAGTATCAAACATCTAAAAGGGGTCTTATCAAAATTAAATAATGATTTGAGTTCTTATGTGAAGGAGTGTGTTTCATTTGGTTGATCATTATTTTCATCTAGACTTTTTGGGTCTAGTAGTAGAAAATCTAAGTAGGCAATTTGATGACATCATTTTGCCATGTGTAGATGACTTAGGAGGAGTTGGTCATATGGTTTTAATAGAATAGTCCCAAGTTATTATGATCCAAGTATCAAGTCATTTTAAAAAGTGTAACCAAATATATATGTGTGTAAATTTGGGCTCCTAGGCATTTTGACAATGTTTTCTATATTCAAACAAAAGTGAGTAAGTAGTTTGGTGATGTCATATCTAGCATGTATGAAAGTTTTAGGAGCAACATGATAAATGAATAAATTAAATTATGAGATGAGATATTATGTGATAAATCTTATGTAATGTGACTAATCATGACAAAATATATTCAAGTGTGAAGTTGGGCTCCCAGGCAGTTTGACAGTGTTTTCCCATAGCCAAATTTGCATGTGGCAAGAAACACTGAGTAGGAAATTTGATGTAGTTAGATTTCACACATGTGGTAGTTTAAGAAAAAATTGATCATATGGGTTTATTTAGTTTTTTTATATTTGATATGTGTTAAATTTTAGGTCATGTAATGAAGCGCATCAAAATATATGCATGTGAAAATTTGGCCTCACATAGTTATTGACATAGTTGGCTTTGTGGCAGAAAAATCTAAGTGAGCATATTAATGGCATTATATATCACCTGCATAAAGGTTCCATGAGATTATTAAATAATGGTTGGATTATTATTTTAAATGAGAACATATGTTTGAAATTTTATAACATGCATTCGAGAAAATCAAATGATATGAAGGTGTAAATTTGACCTTATAAACAAATTACAATGGTCCCCATACTTAGTCTATTTTGCATGGTGTTAAAGATTAGGACTAGATGGAGATATAATGGCTCAAGGATGATTATATAGTGAATATATATGGTGTGTTTTTATTTAAATGAGTCAAATTATTCATTTGTTGATAATTTTAAAGATCGAGCTCCTTATAAAAATATCAATGGAGTGTGTTTCTTCTAAGTGTCAGGAAGCAACAAGATGAGGACAAGTGTTTGAAGTTTAATGTCAAGTAGAGATAAAGATACATAATTTTTCAAGATATAAAATCAATTAGTTTTTTATAAATATAGATATCAATGGTGTATATTGAGTGAGATTATTTCAAGGTGTCTAATGTTTAACACAGATAAAGACTGAACAACATATAAAAGATCGATGGAGCACATTAAGTCAAATAGTCAAGATGAAGATATAATGATGAGATGTGAAAGGTAAAAGTTGAATTATCTAAAATAATATATATGGTGTGTGATTAATCTAAGAATAGAGTACATGCGATGATAACATAGTGTCTAAGGTTTAACTATGATTGTTGGCTTTTGAATATTTGAATTTTATAAAGTAAAAAACTAGTGCTCTATAATTTGTCCATAACTTTAGATATAGAATGAATTCAAAGGTGATATAAAAATAAAAGTTGAAGATGAATAAATGGAAAATATATTGAATCTATTTATAATATATAAAATTGTGTACAATAAAATATATTATGGTTCAAATTGGTTGTGTGTTTGTTCATGTTCTTCAAGTAACCCAAGAAGGGTATTTGAGTCGTGCTTATTGGTATATCAATGTTTAAAGTTGAAATATATATTGGAGTATGTTTTAGACTATATGAAAACCATATGTGTGCATTATAAATGTTTTAATAATCATATGTAGTATGAACAAAGCATTATAAGTTGACTATGTTTTCATTCCTAGAACTTATGTGTACAAAAAAGGTGTTTGAGCTAATTGTGTGTAAGTAGAAGGGTACTGTGATGGATGTTGGAACTTAAAGGGACCTATAAATCATATGGAATGTGTCCATGAGTTTTAAATTGTTCATATGTTCTTAGTTTGATTGATGAAGTGCTAAATGGGTGAATAGGTCTCCATGAGACTTATAAGAGATACAGGGGCCTAATTGAAAGGTGTAGATGCTTAAGGGTGACCCATAGATACTATGACCAACCTATGAAGATTTTTTTGATCTATGTATTGATGTGGCATATTCCTTAAGGATTAAGGCATGCCTAATGGCTAACCAAGATGTTGATAATTATGAAGGATATATAAATAGTGAAACCAAATGAGATGGTCTCTAGACTTGAGAGACACTTATATGTGTAGATTATGGATTAAGATGAAGAAGAGATGATAGATAGTGTGCCTATTAGATGATTTTATGTGTAGAGTATTTTTTTGACTAACTGTATGACTTATATGTCATATTTCATATGAGGATAGTTTGAGTGAAGAAGGAGAGAGTTTATGGCATGCCTATGTGAGAGGCCTGTATCAGATAGAAATGGAGTTTGTGAAGGGGTTAGATAATCAAATATCCACCATTATGTGTTGAAGATATTAGTTCTAAGGTGGAGGTGTTCACTTTAAATGAGGGCCTAAAGGACTTGATCTTCATTAGGGGTAGTTGTTCCTTGTGAAAAAGGTGTTTCACTAAAGGCCTTTGGTCAAAAAGACTTGATCAAGGTTTTTGGTCTAAAGGAATTGAATATTCTCTTATTGTTAATCTCTTATAGGAAAATTAGTACATGTGTTGTAGGCTTGATAGTGGGTTTTATTCCCAATGAGGGTTTCACATAGTAACTTTGTGTTGTGTGTTTGATCTTATGTATGCATGGAATGAATGAGTTATATTGTTAATGTTACTTGTTCAAGTTGATATATGTTGATTATTTAATAGTTTAAAAGTATTAGAATTGTAATTAAAATATTTACGCTCATTGATTCACCCCCTTTCAGTGATTGTACCTCTGACAATGTAGTGCTTCAAAAACTACCCTTTGATTGGATATGTCAGTCCATTACCTTAGACGTCACTTAAATCAAAAGAAATTTTACCTAAGATGTTTGATATCAGGTAAGGCCTGATCGATAAGGGGGTAAAATTGTAATTTTATCCTTTATTTTCCTAGTATTTATCACACAAAATCACTAGATTAGATATTTTGAGTGATTTAAACTTGACTCTTCCATCAAATCACCTTTTTACCAAGTCTCAATGTTTATTGAAATTAAGCAAGGCTTGATTCCTTAAATCCTCCATCTCTATTATATCCAATAATTAGGACTCCACTTTCTCACTTGGTTCCATGCACTCTTATATGAATTGATATTCTATCAATTTCAGCATGATTGGGAATATTAGATGTCATCCATAAACTAGTAGGTAAGGTGAAGCTTTGAGGTTCTACTTGTATCTTGTTTAGTCTACCCATATTGTAGTTTTTAGTAGATTTTGCCTTTATCTAGGTTTGTCTATAGATGAATTTTTTATGGAATCATTCAAGCTCTTATTTTTTTATTTAAATAATCCATTTCCTTTTAGATAATGATTGGAAGATGACATAATGGTGATTTGGTTATCATGAGCCCATTCAATGAACTCAACTAATTATAATGCTAGCCCATTATCACAAACTAAGGAAATGGGGGTACCAAATCTATTTGTGATGTTTTATTCTAATAAATTGATTACATTATGTGCTCTAGAATGTTTTTAGCCACTATTTTAGTCAATATGGTGCAATAATATGTGGCTTTGAACACAAATTTGTGGCAGACTAAAGAATTCATGTTGATGATAATAATGAAATCCAATACCCACTAATCAAATGATGTTCCTTTAATAATAGGTTGTAATGTAATTATTGTGTGTACTTCTCTCTTTTCCAAGACCTAGCATTCATGTCATGTTCTTACAGGGGTGTGTGCATCCTTAAGGACTATTGATCAATAGGAGTCTATTATGAGAATCTTATATGATGTATTTTTCGCTAAAGGATGACCATTGCCTATCTTTTAGTGTAGGTTCTCTACAACATCTTAAGATTATTTTCATTATATACATCTCAAATAGATGCATTCATAATTTCTTCTATATACAATCAACCTTTTAATCATGTAGTGAGTAGATTTGAGCCTCAAGGCTCTATTTTTTTCTATGTCAATTTTTTGGTGAAAATTACCTATGAGTAAATATTGAATGATATCAGTGTAAAAATATCCTATAGATACCTTACTTTGGAGGACCTCTTTAATGGTGATGCCTAGGTCAGGCTCAGTCATAAACTAAATGTTACCTTATTCTATAACAATTTTGGTAGGCTTAATTACTATTTCCAACACCTATAATTTTTCAATCCATTTACCTTTGCATTATCCCAATTCATTTTGTGAAAATGTGAGCTTGACAATAGGGTTTGACCCAATAGTGATAGTCTTATTTCTCAAGATGTAATCCCTAAATTTATTTATCACTTTGATGAGAGAAAAGATTGAATTATCTATCATGGAGTACTTGAGGTATAATTACTTTAAATTCATGATCATAAATACAATAGTATAATCATTTAATCCTTCTTATAGGTAATCATAATAGAAATTCTATGCTCTAAAGCAAATGAATATAAGAAAAAGTCTTTATTGAAGTTCAAGCTTATTAGCACTATATCCTATGATATGACATCCTTGATGTATTGAAAATACTTTAAAGACTCTAGTGTCCATTACAATTTGACATAATTCTTAATAATTCTAGTTAGAGGCCTAATAATTTCTATAAAACTTGAGATAAGCTTCTAAACAAAATTTATATTTCTAAAGAAAGAGTCGAGCTCTTTTTTGTTGTTTGAGAACACAATCTTGGCAATCCATTGAACTCGACTTGAATAAATGGTGATCCCATCCTTGGTGATTGTGTACCCTAGTGTTTTTCCCTTAGTAACACCAAATATGTTCTTTTTGGGTTAATCAAGATGCCAAAACTTTTGCATATTTCAAAGATTAACTATAGATGGCCTATGAGATCAATTTTGTTCTTTAAGAAAATGGTGAGGTTGTCCATGTAAATGACTATGTATTTACCTATTATCCATTTAAATGTATGTTACATGGAACATTAAAATGTGGATCCTATTTTATTTATGTTAAAATGCATCCTTGTATTTGCATAAGTAGCCCACTTCATGGTAAATGCAGTGTTCATTTTGTCTTCAAATTCTACCAACACCTAGTTATATCCTTGAAAACCATACAAGAATGGCATCATTATATAACCAATTACTATCTATATGAACTCATCTAAGAAAGGTAGAGGGTATTTATATTTGTCAAATTACTTATTCAATTTTATAAAGTCAACACATATTCTGACCTCCCCACTCTTTTTCCTAACTAAAATAAATTTGGCAACCCAAGTTGAGTGTCTGATAGAGAAGACTATTTTAGAATTTAATAGCTTATATAGTTAATTTTTGATGAGTGGTTCCAAGATGGGATTTATTTGAATTTGTCTTTACCTAAATGGTTTATGGTCTAGCTTTAGTGGGATTGGATGGGCAATGACTCTAGGATTTAAAACTTTAAATTCTTAATAGGTCCATGCAATCACATATTTATACTATATGATTAAATATTTCACCATTTATCTTTATTTTGGGGTGATACTAATACAAATTTTGGTATATCATGAGTCACTCTCATCCCCCAAGTTCTCTTTTTTGAACTCAGATTCATTGATATTGGGATGTCTCAATTGTTGGACATGGGGATCCATATCTAATTCTCTCTCTAAATATATGATCCCTAAGGAAGATGATTATCTTTTATTTGAATGACTCCTCCCATTTATTTGTGGCATAAATAATTAATTTATTTAGCATCAATGATTTGAGATTCAAAATTCCCTTAATTGGTCAAGAATTAGATAATATGTTTATCATCATCAACCACCTAATTTTTTTTTAAATTGTTAGGAAACAATGGGAAAGGTATGAGTTAAATATAAAACCTCTATACTTTATATTTTTGTAATGTTGTTAGATTTGTATTTGAATAAGCCATCAGGTCAGTAGCTTGATTCTATTCTATAGGAATAACTACTATATTAAATGTCTCAAATGACTCAATTAAATCTTAGGCCTGGTGTGGTATCTCTTAAGATATAATTTTTTTCAATAGTATTTATTTCTAACCTTATTAATCACCAAATTTGAATCAACATATATTATAATTTATTTGACATTATTTTTGAGAGTGAATTATAACCCCAAAATTAGTCCCTCATATTCTTCTATATTATTAGTGTATATAATTTGAAACCTGTAAGCTTTTGGGTACTTATTACCTAATGGGTCAACCAATTCGATACCAATGTTTTATCCTTTCTTGGATATTTCACCATCAAATTGGAGATTCCATAATTGGGAAGGCCCCAAGACTTTTAGCTATGTACCTCATCCTTTATGGTAAAGTTATAAATATAAGGATTAGAAGATTTATAACTTATTCATTCTTAGAATTGTATTATGTGATAGGATACTACATCCTCAGATATTGATCTATTTGAATTTGATTGGCAATACCTCTCCAAGGTAGCCAAAAGTGAGAGAAGTTTATTGATATATACCCATTCACTATCTTTGACTAGTCTTCGCTTAGTATTAGTATATATCCCTCTAATTTATATACCACACAGATGTCTATATTAATTTTCACATGTGTCTTAGATGTAACTTCAATGTCCACTTCATTCACTTATCAATCCATAGGTACTACTATTTTGTCTAACTATGAAACCATCCTCTTGGATGGGCTTGAAGTTAATCCTAGCTTTTGATAAATAAAAATTATCATTACAATGGTTAAAGCTCCAGAATAAACTAGATGATTGTGTATATTATTATTAAATGCTCTGATAGTTAACAACAAAGGAGGAACTTATGGATTAATCTTGTATATGACATTTTTGTGATCATATTTCAAACTCTCTATATAATACTTCCCTATATTATATTTCCACAGGAGCTCTTTTTGTTTAATAATTTGAGCCAATTCATGAAGATTGATGTTTTACTTTATCTTCATGTCCTTGATGACAATGTATCCTCCTTTACTATATTATTCCTTATTTAGTGGTTGATCATTGCATTTTGGGGGAGCTATATTATTATCAACCTTCATGTTTAGGGTAATATTCATATTATTTGGAGGAGTAGAAGTAGTGAATGACTGTTTGTTCCTCAAATTGTAATTTATTCTCTAGAATTGATGAAAAGTGAATACCTCATTTGAGTTATTATCTAGCACATTGTCATATTTACTTGGGAAAGGAAACTCATGAGTTTTAAATACCATAGTTGTGCTTGAGTAACTATTATAATGGGGGAACTGTTGTGGATTATTCATTAAATGTTGCATTGCCATCTCTCTCTAGAAAATTTCAAATCTTCCATATAACTAAACACAATCATGTTCACCATGTTGTGATGTGTTATGAACCTTGAAACAATTAGGTAGAGATATTTACACTATGCTTATCTTTGTAAAATTACTAGATTTATATTATTATACATTATTTGTAGGCTTGTTGAAAGGCCTATTGTATCTCTGAATTCTAAAATTTTGATTGTTTTTTAGACTAGTAACATTACCTATCTTCCTCTCCATGTCCAATAAGTCATTACTTATCTTTTGAACCATCCTATGTATATAATCCAATTATACACTAGTATAATCCACACCCTAGGAAATTTTAGTATTATATGGAAAAAGCCATTGACTTTGTCAATGACCATTCATTTATGTAGAGTTGTTTAAGAAGCCATAGTTCTGATTTAGTGTATATTGTGTCATAGGAGACAATGTATATAATTTACTCTAGTTGAATGCTAGAAAATTTTGATTCACACGAGACATTAGATTCGAATTTAAGAAATCAACAATGAATCTAGGAGTTCCTAGTATATTAGGATTTAATAACCTACCAATGTTGATTATTTATTCATAATCTAGTGTCAGAGTCTTAGTAGCATTAGCTTTTCAAATTAAAACTACAATAATTAGATCTAGGGAATTCTTGTACATTTTAAGGGATAGAGGATATGTTATTTTATATGCAGTGTTTATCCATGTGTACATATTTTGAAATATTAAATTTAAAAAAGGGATCATCTCATTAGGATCCCTCTTCATACTAGTGAAATGTTGATACATAACACTCAGACTTGCAACCTATCTGAATTGGTCAAGGAAAGTGCTCTAAAATGCGTTCTATGAAGTAATCAAGTTCTCTTTAAAATTGAGGAACTAATCATAGGCTATTAGGAATAAATATAGAAATTGATGGAGAAACATTTCATAAAATTACAATAATAAATATAACCAAAGATTCATAAAGAACAAAAATAAAATGCACAACAAGAAGACTAGATTTAGCATGGTTCACCCAATCTGGGCTACATCCACCAAAAAATACTTAGATTTTATTACAATCCATAAGAGTACAATCCACTCTTAGATCAGTCTTCTCATAATTATAATGCATAATTTTTTTTGGAACTACACTTAACAAACACTTACATAATACATCAACAAATTACTATGACAAATCAATGGGTACCAAAACCATGGAAAAATTCAACCCAAAATAGTTTCCCATTAAAGGAGGTCCAAAAAATGTTTCAGGGGATACTACCCTGGAACCCTCATTTGTTGGGGATTTATGCCCCTAAACCCCTACTTGGGGGTCACTACCCCGAAACCCTTGCTCAAGGCATGGCCCAACCCTAAACCCTGATGAGATTACATAAAGAGTTTATAATACATTTTAAAATTAAAGTATTTGAAACACATTATAATTTATAAATAGGCTCTACAACACAACAATCTCCAACTTAGAGACTAATTTCCTTTGAGCAGGATTCTCAGCCCTTCACTATCAATTATAAAGGCCAATCAAAGCTGAACATACCTTCAATTTCTCCTTTGTGACCACCTTCATCATCATCTCTATACGATTCTAGCTAGTATGAATATTCTCCAGCTTTAACTTATCTTCCTCCAAAGCTATCATGATGAAATGGTACCTCAACTATATATATTTCATTCTAGAGTGGAAATTGAAGTTCTTTGATAGATGTATAACACTCTGACTATAACTATATAGCTTTTGTTCCTCTCTCTTATGCCCTAATTATTCAAACAACTACTATAACCAAATAATTTCTTTCCTTGCCTTTGTGGTAGCAACATACTTAGCCTTTATGGTTGACAAAGCCACAAGTTTCTATAGTCATAAAATCTTACTCACTTTTATGTCACCTACAATAAATACATATCCTATTATACTTGTCCTACTGTATAAATATCTAGCCATGTTTGAATATTTATAACCACACAAAGTGGTATCCAATCCTTCATAGCTTAAAACTATCCCCCAGGTTCCTCTTAAATACCAAAGGATCCACTTTACTACCTTCCAATGTTCTCTTCCTAGATCACTCATGTACTTGCTTACTACTCCCACTACATGGGAAATATCTAGCCTAGTGCATACCATGGCATATATCAAGCTTCTAATAGTTGATGACTAAGGTATATTTGACATCTATATTCTTTCTTCCACTATCTTGGGACACTCCTTCTTTGATAACTTGAAATGGCTTGCCAAAAGAGTCCTAACCAGTTTAACATCCTGCATGATAAACCTTTTGAATGTACTATTCCTAGGATAACTTTAGATTTCATTCCTTCTTATCTTGATTTATTCTCATACCAAGGATTTGTTTTGTTTCTCCCAAATCCTTCATAGTAAAGGAATTATTATGTTATTCCTTGAGTACCTTTATTTCCTGCATGTTCTTATTGACAACTGACATATCATCCACATATAGATATAAGATAATGTAATTACCATCATTAAACTTATTTTTATATATTCAATGGTCTAAATGAGACCTAGAGTATCCTTGCTCCATCATGAAATTGTCAAATTTCTTGTACCACTATTTTGGAGCTTGTTTCAGGCCATATAAGCTCTTCTTTAGTTTGCACACCATGTTCTTCTTGTTTATGACCTCATATCCCTATGGCTACTCCATATATAAGTCCTCCTCCAAATCACCATGAAGGAACATAGTCTTCACATCCAACTAATCTAAGTGCAAGTCTTCTACTACCACTATCCCAAGAATAGTCCTAGTAGAAGTCATCTTTACCACTGGGGAAAAAATCTCAACAAAATCAATTCCCTTATTTTATGCAAACCCCTTTACCACCAATTGGGCCTTTTACCTTTTCTTTCCTCCATCATCTTCTTTAACTTTGCACACCCACTTATTCTATAATACATTGTAATCTTCAGGTGGGTTTACCAAATCCCAAGTCTAAATTTCCATGAGAGACTGATGTTCCTCATCCATTGCTTTCTACCACTTCTTCCTGACATCTACATGCATTACTTCTTCAAAACACTCTAGCTCTCTAGTGTCAGTGAGTAATATATTAATTAAGAGATGGAGAAAAATGTTCAGGTTCCCTTCTTACCCTAGAATACCTTCTCACCATAAGAGTTTAGGGTTATTATGAAGTAGGTGCCTAAATTAGTTACTTGGAAAATTTATCATCTGTAATTTCCTTTAGTACTATGTACTCTTTTCCAGAATCCTCTTTTTGATCTTGAAACTAATATTTAGACATGAATTTTTTTATTAAAGAGAACAACCCTAGACCTAAATATTTTCTTGTCCTTAAGACTCAAAATTTGGAAACCAAAGTCATCCTCACCATAAAAAATAGAGGTGCATTTTTTAGACTTAGCCTCTAACTTGGTCCTATCATCAATATCAATATGAATAAAGGCTTCAAAACCAAATATTCTAAGAAATAAATAATCAACCTTCTTACCTAACTAAGATTCCTCAAGTATACGTCCATCTAAAGTACATGAAGGACCTTTATTTATCAGATATACAACCATGTTTATGACTTCTACATAAAATTGAAGAGTAAGTCATGCATTCAACCTCATGCTCTTAACATACTCCATGATAGTCCTGTTCATCCTTTCTGACACTCCATTCTACTATAGATTTCATATAATTATCCTCTATTTATGAATTCCATTCCTTGAATATTAATGAAAAAATTCATACTACAATATTCCTAACCATTATCTAACCTGAGACATTTTAACTTGAGACTTATTTCATTTTCAACCAAGGCTTTCCATTTTTTAAACATATAAAACATATCATATTTTCTCCTAATTCCATACACCTAAAATTTCCTAGTTGCATCATTAATAAAAGTGACATAATAAGATGACCCACCAATAGAAGATACTTGAGCTGGCCCCCACACATCTGAATGAACCAACTCTAACTTATTCTCCTTCCTCATAGGTCCAACCTTCAAAAAATTTACCCTTTTTTGTTTTCTATATACCCAATCTTCACAAAACTCTAAATTAGACCCTTTCAATCTAGATAATCAACCCTTCAAAAATTTCATACCTTTTTGGCTCATGTGATCAATATTATTGTGACATAAAGTTGCATCTACATCTACAACAACTAAATTACAATAATCAACACTACTTGATAAATACAAGATACCAACCTTATTACCTCTTTCTACCATAAGATCACCCTTGGTCACCTTCCAAGAATTTATTATAAATGTTACTGTATAACCTTCACTACCTAGCTATTTTATGAATACCAAATTCCATCTCAACATAGGCACATGCTTGACATCCTCTAGTAGCCAATTGTTCCCATTCTACATCTTGATTTAAACACTTCCTTTTTATATTATGTTGTAAGGTTCATCATCACCAAGGCAAACATGTCCAAAATCAACTTGAACATAATCAATAAAATAATGCCTATATGGTGTACCATAAAAACAAGCCCCTAAATTTAAAACCCAAGACTTAGAAATATTTTTAATGGAGAGAATTAATGCATCCTAACAACCGTTACCTATTTCCATAGTCACCTCCTTGGTGTCTTCCAAATTTTTGTTCTTGTTCTAAAGAGACCAACAATCCTTCCTCACATGCCAGAATTTACATAGTGCCAACGTATTATCTTGGCCCCTGTTTTGATTTTTTATGACCATTTGACTTTCCACACTTTCCTTTTCCTCTAAACTTTTATTTTCCTCTACTCTCCACCACCAAAGCATCACCTAAAGTACAATTCTCCCCAAATATTTTTTATCACATTTCCTCACTATAGATTATCCTATGACATCCTTAAACTTCAATTTAGAATTATTAGAGATTGAGTTTCTCATAGCCATTACCAAGATATTTCAACTCTCTGGTAAGGATCACAAAATAATTAATTCCCTAACTTCATCATCAAAATTAGTTTTTATAGAATTCAACATACTCACAACCATGATGAATTCATTTAGATGATCAACAACTAAACCATTTTCAAACATCTTCGTATTAAAAAAAATCTTTTAAAATATGTTATTGGAAGTAGAGGGTTTGTCATATAACTTCCATAATGCATTCATGAGACCTTCTATGGTCTTCTCCTATGATATATTAAACGTGACTAAAGATGTAAAGCATAACCTAATGGTCCCAAGTGCTTTCATGTCAAGTAACTCCCAAGCCTCATCTATCATACTCATTAGTTTCTTTAGTTTTCCTCCTAATAGAGCATGGAGGTGTTTCTGATAGAGGTAATCCTCCATCTGCATCTTCCATAGACCAAAGTCCTATCCATTTAACTTTTCAACCTTTGATTTGTGATCATCAACCATAGCTCCCACTTGAAATAATAACCCTTCCTATGATTTAACACTTTACAAAATGCAACTTGAATATCTAATACTAGTTGTTAGGAATAAATACATAAATTGATGTGGAATAATTTCACATAATTGCAATAATAAATACAAATAGAGATGCATACAAAACAAAAATAAAATGCACAAAACTAAGACTAGATTTAATGTGGTTTACTCAATGTGGGATACATCCACCAAGAAACACTTACACAAATTTTATTACAAGCCATGAGAGTATAATCCACTCTTAGACCAAATTTATCACAATTACAATGTACAAATATTATTTGAAGTTGCACTCAACAAACCTTCTTGAATTCACACATGAATTCACACACTTAGTTATTCCTTATCAAATCCTTATTCTCGTGATATATTACCTATGAAATATCCATTTCTACATAATACATCAATAAAGTGATATTACAAACCAATGGGTACCAAAACTATGGGCAAAGTTATCCCAAAATGGTTTCCCACTAAAGGGGGTCTAAAAAATGTTTTGGGGGCTACCACCCATGAACCCCCATTTATTTGGGGTTGTCACCCCCAAACTCCTACTCAGGGCCCAACCTAATCCTGAACCCTAGTGAGAATACATAAAGAGTATACAATACATTCTAAATGTATAGTATTTTAAATACATTATAATTTATAGTCTCCACAACACAATATAAGCAACATCCAATAATGTGAAATAGAAAATATTTCATGAAATATATTCATTAGTAACATTCATCAACCTTAAAGAAGGTTTTAATGACTTGATATGATCCTATACCATCCTTCTTCCCAAAAGGGGGAAATAAGGTAGGTAGTTCTATGGATTATTTGGTAAATAATGAACATATCCTGATATCACAAATAGTATATCTGACTAACCAAGGCTAATCCATAATATTATTAATGGGATGAAGGTTTATTACTCAAGAAGGTGTCCTAACCTAGGGTATTATGGGAATAACTAGTGAAAATCTAGGTCTCTAATGGATCACTAAAGGTGAAACCAAAATACTAGCTTGGGATCTACACCTAGCTACTCTATTAGGTGTCTCTAGTACAACTCATACATATGGGACAAACTTTTCTAGGGAAGGCCATGGAGGTTCAATCTCTCCTCTAACATCAATTTTTTTTATTGATATAGTTTTTATGCACACCATAGATTTAATGAGCTGACCTCTAATGTTTTAGGATCCAAATATAGATAAACTTCACTCAAGGTCATGATTTGTAGGTACGGGTTCAATAACCAGGTTGTGGAATAATAAGTTGAGCATGCAAGTTGTTATTAAAGTGTGAATAGATGAGTGAAACCTAAAAGAAATTTAAAACCTAGTTGAGATTTATTTTAAAGTTGGTAAATATTTTTTAAAAACTCCAAAAAGAGGAAATGGTAAAGCAAGAAATAAGGTTCTATGATCTCAATAAGGATTACTTCTATGCTAGTCTTTTTATGGATAAGTGTCTAAAACTAATGCTTGCATCTATAATCTATTGCACACATAGATGCAAACATAGTTAAGGAGTCAAAGGAAAAGAAAATATAAGAAAATTAAAGATCTCAACTAAATGTCACTCTTATTTAGAGTAGTTATTACACACCCTTATTCATAATATTATAGATAAGATCAAAGACATATTTAAGGAAGCTATTGCTCACTTCTAAAAAAGTATATCAATGGGAGACACTTCTACACACTCAAATAAATGAAACAATCAACCTAATTTAATAAAGTAAATGATATTTGATAATCATATAATAGTTATTGCACATCTTATATCAACAATAAAAAGAAGGAATTATCTGTAGATTTTGCACACTTTGAATAACTGAATTCACCAACCAAAAAAATAAACACAACTAATTACATAGAGTTGAGAGAGAAAGACATCAACAAATTTTCATTTTAATCAAAGATATTTATTCATATGTTGTTAAAATTTCCAATTAGCCTCCTCATCTCTTTGAAAAATGAGAAGATTACAATATAAATATATTTTGGGAGGGGTCACCTCAAGCTCTAAATCCACAAAAAACTCTAAAATTACATGTTATGATAATTAAAACAAGAATTATAAATAATGAATATTGTGCATGTATATTTAAAATTATTCAAATTTAAGTCTTTAAAATAAACCTCACTCTTACAAAACCATGCAACACATTACATGTCTTAGTAACATTGTCAATTTACATGTAAAATACATATAAAAATAACCAAAGATGACTAAGGTTTACTACACACTAGGGCCTACATAGTTTAACTGGTAGTCATTTGAGGGACTTTACTAGAATGTGTAATTGAACTAGTTGATCTAGCCATAGCTTGTTTCTTCACTTCCTATTCCTATTAGTACTTTTATCAAATGTTGTGTTTAAACCTTATTGTATCCATTTTCAAAAGAGAGGTCCTATGTACCTTGGTTACCTATGCTAGTAAACATGCATGATTTATCTTGGTAGCTTTGAATTCCACTAAAAATATCTCTATCTCTATGAAAATTTTCATATCAAATCCTAATTCCTATTCAATTTCATATAGTGTGCATCCTTGAAAATTTGCTAAAAATTGGTGGATTCCTTATTGAGTACTTACTCAAAACTAGCCCTACTTTTTAACCTAGCTATAGATAAATCATGCCACGTTGGTTTTGAGACATCAACAACACTTGGAAAAATTCCATGATCATGACTTTCCACTTATATTCTGGTGTGGTATGTGGGTATATCAACCCAAAAAGATGCACATGTTTAACCTTAACTTGATGACATTCTAAACATTGAAAATTAAAATATATTACATCTTTCTTAATTCCTTTATATAAATATAAAGGCCTTAACTATGCTAAGAGCTTATTCACACCTAGATGGCTTGAATAGGGAACATTGTGCAATTCCTTGAGAACTAAACTCCTCAAATTCTCCTTATTCAGTATATAAATCCTTCTTTTGTACTTTAATAAACCATCATCCTTGAATTTAAATCCTTCATACTTAGAATCCTAAGCATTCTGAGCCAATTCCAACTTACTTGTTTATAAAATTCATATCTTGAAGAGAATTTAACTACCTAATCACAAAAGGTAATCATAATAGTATTCAAATATTTTATATACCCTCTATGAATAAGGGCATCTGTAATCCTATTTTATTTTCCTTTTATGTAGTTAATGTCAAAATCATAATATGAAAATAACTCTAATCATCACCTATGACATGCATTCAGATTAGGTTAGGTGAAGATATACTTGAACCCCAAGTTATCAGTCTTGAGTTCAAATAGTTTTCATAATAGATAATGACTCTATACTTGCAAGTTATGAACTATTATAGTCAATTATATATCATGTGGAGGATGATTTACCTCATATGACTTTAACTTTCTAGATTCATAAGTTACAACATAACCTTCTTACATGAGAACTCCTCTAAGACCATCTCTTAAAGCATCATCTATTACCAATAATTGGCCATTTGGATCGAGAACTCTCAACATTGGTGCTAAAGTAATCCTTCTTTTAAATTCCTAAAAAGTTTCCTCCCACTTTCCTGCCCACATGAATTTTTTATTTTTCAACTAAATAAAGGTAAAAGGATTTTCTATCTTAGAAACATTTGGAACAAACTTCTTGTAGTATCCATCCAAACCCATAAAACTCCTAGATTCATGGACATTTTAAGGTGTTTGCCACTCCATAATGTATTTAATCTTCAAATGATTGAAATATATTCTTTTTTTAGATATAATGTGCTTGAGATACTATACCTTTTCTAAAATAAGGCACAATTTGATAACTTGCCAAAAAACTTATGTTTATATAACCATTGAAGAGCCAACTTCAAATTCTCTACATGTTCCTCCTTACATTGTAAAGAAATGAGGATATCCTATAGAAAAAGTAAGACAAAATTATCTATTTAATCACTAAACACACTATTAATGAGATTCATAAATGTTTTTGGTGCATTCATTAACCCAAAAGGAAAAATTGTGAATTCATAGTGCCCATAACAAGTCCTAAAATATATTTTTAGAATGTCTTCCTCACAAAATCTTAACTGATGATATCTTGCTTGAAGATTAATATTATAAAAATTGACGATTCATGAATTTGATCAAAGATATCATTAATGTGAGGTAAAATATACCTATTTTTTATCATTGACTTGTTCAACATCCTATAATGAATACATAGGTGAAGGTTTCCATCCTTATTCTTAACAAACATAATTGGTGCACCCCATGGTGACATTCTTGGTTGGATCAACCCTTTAGATTAAAAATCTTGTAGTTGAGCCTTCAACTCTATAAATTTGGTTGTCATTATTCTATAAGGGGATTTAGACTATGGTTTAAACCTTAGAATGATGAGAACTGAGTATTCAAACTCTCTCTTAGGGGTAAACCTAACAATTATTCAAGGAAAAAGATCTTGAAAATATTGGAGAAAAGGATAATATTCAATGGAAGGTTCCTTTGATTCCTCCATATCATTTATTTTAAAAATAAATGTTTGACGCCATTTTATCTATGCTTTCTTCAACTAAATTATTGAAATCTATCTAAGCTTTAACTCCTTTTTTGCTTCCAACATTTAGGTTTGGTTTACTAAATCATCTAGACATTTAACCTTTTTAAGTAGACATTATACCTTGGCTTTATGTTGAGCTAACCAATTTACTTATAGGATCCCATCATATGAGCCTAGTGGTGCTAAAAATAGATCCCATATTGTAGTGAATTTTGTAGTTTGATCTTAGTTTTGACAAAACATTTATCAACCTTGACCTTAGATTCATTCTCATATTGAATTAGACCATGCATTTTCTATAATTCCATCATTTATAGATAACTTGTTAATCGTTTTAGGAGTAATTAAACATTCTATAGTTCTGGTGTCAATCAAAATCAAAATTGGATGACCAAATAAAGTACCTGATAGATCAATAGGAGAAGCCTAAAACTAAGCTTGATGGTTTTTAATAATTGTATGAATTCTCTACTAAAAATATCCTTGCTATAGAATGGAGCCCTTGTTCTTATCATCTGATTTCCCCTAAGAACATTACCTAACATAATGATCACCTCCATATATGAATCATCCACCAAGTGGTCCTTTCTTATCAGATTGTTGATTTCCCTTGAAACCTCCCTTAAAATGATTTCCTAGATTCTTATTCCCTAAATCATTTCTTTGATTCTTGAATTGATTTTTAGAGTTTTCACTCCTTTTCCCATTCTTATTTTTGAAATTCATCTTAGGACATCCAACCTTTTTCTTAAATTTATCTCTAACCTGAACAAGTGACTTCAATTTATACTCTTGATCAACTTCATTTTTAAAGATTTGATCCATAATATATGGCCCATGCACATCTACCTTGCATCTAAATTAGGGTTTTAATCTCATAATGAATTTCCTTATGCAAAACCTCTCATCATCCTAATATTAAGGATCATTATTTAAGAGATTATTGAATTTATCCCATTATTCATTCATTGAAAGGTCTCCTTACTTTAGATTATGGAAATATATCAACTTCTGATCAAAATAGAGTTAGGGTAACTAATGTGATCTAAATAAGGTCACAAATGGTTCCCACATGTGGTGTTAGATTCAAGATTCATCATCAATTTCTTATTTTCCGATCATGTTATTACTTCACCAACCAATTGGCAAGCTCCGCAAACTACTTTTGTAACCTCAGAGTAATTATAAATCTTGAAACACTTCTCCATATTAGTTATCCATACTTCTGATCTATCTCCCAAAATGGTTCCATAAAGCTTGGGTGGATTAAATTTCTCCACGTCTCATGCAATATCTATAGCTACATGTGCTTTCACATATTGAGGTACGTCTTCTTGCCTAGGTTACTGAGGAACATATTGTTCAATAGGATAATCTTTAGGTTCCTTTTGATTATTTTCCTCTACATGGCCACAAAATTCCTATTCAAGTCTAGTTATCTAGTTCTTGGTCTCATTCATGGCTATAAGAATTTGATCAAGATTTTAATCATGTTCAGTGGCAAATTGATTTGGGTAAACTAGAGGGTTAAGATTATAGGATTGGATGTACCCTCAATAGTAGGCCTTCAACACAACATTCTTATTTTTGATAATATAAAAATAATAATACATTAGTAAATTTATTAAGTCTAAGAGTTTGAGCCTCAACTATGATACTATGTTACATATTGATTTTTCTCCAAACTCATTAATCTATTAATTATTGGATTTGGTGGTTAATGATTGGTTAATTTATTGTGTTAAGTAACTAGATTAATAATATGCTAGTTTATGGATAATTATTATTAATTGTGATCATGATTTTTAACTTGTTAGTTGTTCATATTTTAGTATGGTACATTATAATTATGATTATTTATTTTATTTAGTTACAATAGTTTATTATGATTATTTCATGATATGATCTAGCTACTATTTATTTTACTTAGATGGATGTAGGATGGAGTTCATCCTCCTAATTATGACTGAGGGAGGGTATCATCAGAGATGATGGAGAAGATGGGGATGAGTGGGGGATGAAATAATGAAGATGAAACCCTAAACACACCACTTAGATTATAATTATACTTGTTATTTGTTAGTTGGTTGATAATTATTGTTTACAACATATATTAAATTACTAATGTGTTTCCTCAATTTGATAGTGTTTGATTATCATTATTTCATATTGATTTAATCTTACACGAAGTGTTTGGGATGTGCTTGCATATTCTAACATTTTATTATTTACAAATTAGGTATATAATCATCATAACTTGTGCTTTGATGTCCTTTAATGATCTTGATAGAATGTGAAGTCTTATTCCATTATCTTGGTAATGATTGAACTTGTGACTGGTATTATCTAGTTTGAATACCATGTTGGCATGTTATGAAAATTAATTAAAATGTTAATGTTTATAGGTGTCCTGTTGATGTTTTAAATGGATATCATTTGATATTTTAAACATATGTGATGAATGGATAACATATATATTTATTTACTAAATAATTATTTAAAATGGTAGTTTATTATTCAAATGACATATTATTTTGTTGAATGGTTAATGACTAACCTTAGGGCATGTTTGAGTTTATAAAGGTTATAATGTTTAAAACAAATCATGATGATTATATGGGGTCAAATGCAATCTTTATTGAACTATATTGTTAAAGTGATTATTAGATTTGGCATACAATAAGGAATCTAGGGTTCAAAGTATTTGGTATCTAGACTCTTCAAAGCCATCATTGGAAAATAAGTATAGACTTTTTGTAGTTGCATGGTTTTTCCATGATGTTTTTCTATTGGACTAACTAGATTGTCAAGGGTTTTTGGTGATCTATCACTCCTAGAATTTTGGAAAATAATTATGTAAAATTAGATATTTCTTATCAAATACCCAATTTTGTTGAGTTTTTTAGGTGGTTTTGGCATGCAAATTTGGAAGGAGCTGAATATTTAAAGGCCAAGGATTTTCAAGAAGATACACAGTGTTGAGGAGATCTTGGTAGAGAATTTTTTTAGATATACACCTAACCAATATTTCATTTATAGTTAGGGTTTGTTGATATTATTTTTCTGTTTTTTATTATTTTTAAGATATATATATATATATATATATATATATATATATAGAGAGAGAGAGAGAGAGAGATAATTATTGGTTTTGCCATTAATTATTAAAATAGATTATTGAATTTTATTAGTTATTTTAAATATATATATATATATATATATATATATATAAGTAGATGACCTTGATGATGGGTATGACCCATACATAGGGTTGAACACTTATATACCTCTCATTCATGACAACTATGTGCATTTTATTATATTTGAAATGGATGAATGAAATTTGGGTGTTTTGGAATAGAGTTATAGGGGTTTCAAGGAATATTATCTTTGTTTATTTATTAAACATTTTGGGAACAATTTATGAGTTGTTTATAATATATATATATATATATATATATATATATATATATATATATATATATATGGGGGATTAATTGTATATGACCCTATGGACAAGTTCAACTCACCCACAAGGCTAAATAAAATTTAGTTGCACCTTTCTAGATACAACTATGTGTGTTACGTATTTCAAAGCATGTATAATCTTTAGGCTTTTATCAAATTTATGTGTATTTGACATAGAAAAAATTGAATGATTAAGAATTTGTATTTTGTTAAACTCTTTGAAATTGAGTAGATGGACTGACCTAGAGATATTATGGGTATTTCATGTTTGATTTATGACTCTTTTGAATTTAATTTTTTTGGGTAATAGGGGTCTCATTTTAAATGAATTTAAAACCACTAAGGGCAAAGTGATTATTTGGTCTTAGCATTTCTAATTTTTTATGTTAAAAACTTGGTTAGTTCAATTAATTTGGGAATGAATTACATATCAAAATTAATAGGGTTTAAACCTAAATTGTGTATTGTGGATTTTATGTTTACCTTAACATTTGAAATGTTATAATATGAAATGTTTTTGGAAACAAGTTTTAATTGAGTATTGATTGAGGAAGTTGGTTTTATTAGTTATGAAATTAGGTCAGATATAAGAATTTTGATTTTGTAGTTTGAATGTTTTCATACTAATTGTTTGATTTCATTTTTTTTAGAGTAAAGTGTATTCTTAAATAAATATTATCTAACTATTTAACATAATTAGAGGGTCGACTTAGTTTACATATGTTAATCATGTAATTATTCTAATGTTATAACATACATTTGGTATTTGTGTTTTTGACTGGATAGTTCAATACAACTTTAATTTTTTGAATTGATGTTTTAAGGTATTTGAATTTTATTTTAAAACCTATAGTTTGAAATGGATTGCGTAAATGGTTTATTAAATTAAAATTGTGAATTGTGTGTGTGTGTGTGTGTGTGTGTGTTTATAGTTATTATGTTTATTGATATGAATCTATACGATATTTGAGGCCTTAGTAAGGTGTTATTCTATAGGATTTTTAATTGGGTTTGCTTACTCTAAGATTTATATGAGTCTTACTTAGAGTTAAAATTTTGTTTGATGTATTTCTCTCAAATACTTGTATCTTGGTATTTATGGTATGAGTATTTAAATAATAGTTATAGGTGGGGATTTATAATGTATAAGGGTATATTTATTATGTAATAATTTATAAGGATCTCATAATTGGTAATATATTTTTGTGTGGCTATTCAGAAACATAGGGATTTTTATTTGTACCTAATTAGTATTTTTATGGATAATCTAAACTTAGTACAAGTTGAATTATAATCATAAGACCATTATTTAAATGGAGGATTAAATGATTATTACTATTGTTTATATGATAAATAAATTATTATTTTTAATCTAAAATGGCTATATTTAAATTTGGTTAACTAAATTATAAAATTTTGATGCACACAATGGAATATATGTGAGAATATGATTTATTTAAATTCATACATGTTGTGGAATTATTTATGTGAATCTATATATGTTTGAAATCTATGGATTTTAACATTAATATGCTTATATGATATTAATGACATTAAATAAGTAGGTGAAATAGACCTCACAAACTTAATGCCACTAATATATAGATATGAGACTATTCAAATGAGTTGTGTGTGAAATTGACTGATCTCAAGATTTGGAAGACTATATTAAAAATTTGGCCAAATTAATGATTATGGTTTTAATATTATCATTTTACCTATTTGATTTAGTTTTCATGTATTGCATTATATTATATTAGAATGCATTTTTCAATGATATGATGCATGTGATAGTTATCTTATAACACATGAGTTTTTAGATGACTTTCTCAATTTAAGCACTATCACTATCTTCCCATTCATGAAGGGAGGACCATTACCTTGTTGGCAGATTGTGTAGGGGATAAATGGTCTATGGTTGGTGTGAAAAAGCACTCAGATGAGACTCTCCTTCCCCTTCCAGTAGTTGAGTGATAGAGGTTTTACTCAGGATTATTTATGGATATTAATGAGTACATTTAGACTCAAATGTTTTATATAATATTATATAATTGTAATATAACATATATATATTTAATATTATATGTTTGTACTATTTGATGTTAATTTTATAATAGAATCAACTAGTTATTTATACCTATACCTATTGTGATATTTAAATCAATAGTGGTTAAATAATTAACATAGATAATTTGATACTTTACTACATTTTAATTATGAAAGAAAATTAATATTTATTATATAATGATAATTAGTTAAATGAATCAAATAATTAACCTGATGGTTAATAGTATAGAACATATAAATGATGAAATTACTTAAATATCATTAGTGCTCTAATTAGTTAAATAAATTTGTTATGGAGTTAAAAAAATTAACCTAATTCTAGTTAACTCTAGGGGGTTGTTACTTTGTGGTATCAGAGCTAAGGCTCAAACTCTTGGACTTAATGATTTCATTAATATATTATTATTCATATATTTTTTGAAATAATAATGTCACATCAAAGGATACCTAGTGAGCATACATCCAATCTCATTAATGTTAACCCTAAAATTGACCCAAATTAGTTTATCATTGAACAAGTTGTAAAGCTTGACTAGATTCTCATATCCATGAATGAGGCTATGGATTGGATAGATGCCTTTGAATACAATTTTCATGGACATGTAGAGTAAAATAGTTATAATGAATCCAAATATCATCTTGTTGAGAAATAATTTATTCAAGAACCTACAGAAGAGGAGGTACCTCAAGATGTGAGAGCATGTATATCTATAGATATTTCATGAGACATTAAGAAAGTTAATCCACCTAGGTTTGATGGAACTATTTTGGGAGATGGAGTAGAAAAAACATGGATAACTTAGATGGAGAAGTATTTCAATATTTGAAATTACTCTAAAGTTACAAAAACAATTTGGGGAGCTTACAAGTTAGATGGTGAAGCACTAACATGATAGGAAATCAATAAATTGGAGATGAATATTGAATCTACTAGCACCACATGGTAATAGTTTGTGACCTTATTAAAATCATGTTGGTTTCCCCAAATCTATTTTGATCAGAAGCTAACATATTTTTAGAATTTAAAGAGAGGAGACATTTCAGTGAATGAATACTGGGAGTAATTCACTAGACTCTTAAAATATGCTCCTCAGTATAAGGTAGATGAGAGATTTTTCATAATAAAATTCATTGTAGGATTAAAAATACAAATTGTATGTGAGGTGGATGTGTAGGGGCCATCTACTATGGATCAAGTATTTAAAATTTTAGTTAAGTAGGATTATAAATTGAAGTCACTTGATCAGGTCAGATATAGTTTTAAAAAAAATGTTTGGAGGTCCTAAAATGACATTCAAAAAGAAGAATTGGAAAAGGAATGGAAAGTCTCAAAATCAATTAAAGAATCAAAATGCAAAGTTTAGAAGTGATTCAAGGAATAATAAGCTAGGAAATGGTTTCAAGGGAGGTTTCAATGGAAATAAATAATATGATAGGAAAGGGCCATATGGTCGATGCTTAATTTGTGTAGGTGATCACTACACTACAGAATGTACTAAGGTGAAATCAGATGGTAAGAATAAGGGCTCTCCTTCATAGCAAGGATATTTTGAGCAAAGAATTCATATAGTGGTTAACAACCATGAAGCTACATTTTAGGAATCTCCTATTGAGCTATCATGTACTTTATTTTTTTATACAATTTTAATTTTGAATGACACAAGAAAAAATATTATAATGTTTTATTTCTCCTAAAATGCTTAGCAAGTTGTCTAGAAAAACTATAATTATGGAAAATTAATGGTCACTTCAATACGAAAATGAATATAAGGTCAAGGTTGATAAATGTTTAGTCAATGATGAGATCTAACTACCCAATTCACTATGGTATTAGATATGTTTGCATCACCACTAGGGTCATATGATGTGATCATAGGAATAAACTCATTACGTCAACATAAAGCTAAGTTAGAATATCTAATTAAAAAGGTTAAATGTCTAGATGATTTGGAAAACCTAAAACACATATACAAAGTGGAAAGGGAGTTAAATATTAGATAGATTTCAATAATTTATTTAAAAAAATAATAATATGGATGAATCAAAGGAACCTTCCATCAAAGATTGTCCTTTTTTCCAAGATTTCTGATATGTTTTTCCTTTAAAAATTATAGGTTTACCCCCTAAGAGAGAGTTTGATTTCTCAATTGACATCATTCTAAGGCCTAAACCATAGTTTAAATCCCTTATAGAATAACAACAAATGAATTGGTAGATTTGAAGGCTAAACTATAAGAGTTGTTGTCTAAAGTGTTAATTTGACCAAGCATGTCACCATGGGGTGAACCACTTGTGTTCCTTAATAAAAATGATGGAACCCTTCATCTATGTATTTATTATAGAATTTTGAAAAAGGAAATGTTAAAAAATAGGTATCCTTTACCTCACATTGATGATCTCTTTGATCAAATCCATGGAGCATCAATCTTATCAAAGATTGATCTTCAAACAAGATATCATCAGTTAAGGATTCATGAGGAATAGATTTTGAAAATAAATTTCAAGGCTCATTATGGGCACTATGAATTCATAGTCATTCTCTTTTGGATAACTAATGCACTAATAACATTTATGAATCTTATTAATATTATGTTTAGGGGTTATCTACATCATTTTGTATTGGTCTTTCTAGATAATATCCTCATCTATTCACAATTGAAGGAGGAACATATAGATCATTTAAAGTTGCTTCTACAATGGTTATGGAAACATAAATTTTTAGGAAGTTGTCAAAGTGTGCCTTATTTTAGAACAAGGCATAGTACCTTAGGCACATTATATTTAAAAAATGAATATTTGTGGATCCTTCAAAGATTAAAACCATTATGGAGTGGCCATCACCTAAATATGTCTATGAAGTTAGAAGTTTAATGGGTTTGGCTAGATACTATGGGAAGTTTGTTCCAAAATTTTCCAAGATAGCAAATCATATTACCTCTCTTTAGCAAAAAAATTATAAATTTGTGTGGTCAGGAATGTGTAAGGAAGCTTTTCAATAATTGAAAATAAGTCTTAACTGATGTTTTAGGAGATGGTCTTGGAGGAGTTCTCATATAAGAATGTTTTGTTGTAGCTTAGAAATCTATAAATTTGAAGTCATATGAGGTAAACTATACCCCACATGATCTGTAAATATCTATAATAGTTATTGCCTTGCAAGTTTAGAGGCACTATTTATTGAGAAAATTATTTGATCTCAATACTAATAACTTGGTTCTATAGTATATCATCACTCAACCTAACCTAAATTCACACTAGAGGAGATGTTTAGATTTTTTGTTAGATTATGATTTTGACCCTAACTACATAAAAATAAAATAAAATAGGGTTATATATTCCCTTAGTCCTATAAGGTATATATCAACTTTGGTTACTATCAAGAGTACCTTTCATGATCAGGTTGTTAAATACTCTCTAGGAGATAAATTTTATGAATAGGTAAAATTGTCATTGGCTCATAATGCTTAGGATACTAAGTATAAAGGATTAAAGTCTGAGTATGATGGTTTGTTGAGGTAAAAAATAAGGATTTATGTACCAAATAATAAGAATTTAAGGAGTGTAGTACTCATGGAACTACATAATGCTCCTTGTTCAAGCCATCCAGGTGTGACTAAGCTCTTGGTAAAGTTAAGGCCATTGTATTTATATAAATGGATTAAGAAATATGTAGAAGATTTTATTTTTCAATGTTTAAAATATTAGAAAGCTAAGGCTAAGCATGTGCATCCTATAGGTTGTTATATCATCATACCATATCAAAATGGAAGTGGTAAGTCATTAACATGGATGGGTTGTCAATGTCTTAGAACTAAAATGACATGATTTTGGTGGTTTTTGATAAATTCACCAAGGTAGCTCATTTCATTCCTAGTAATATTTTAGATGATACACCTATGATTATGAATATATTCATGAAATAAGTGTATATATTGCATAGGTTTATGGAAAATATTATTTTATATAGGGACCTAAGAATGATTTATATATTTTGGTTGACTCTTTATTCATATTTGGGTACATAATTAAAATTTAGTACAACATACCATCTAAAAATTGATGGACAAGCAAAGAGGATGAATCAAGTAATATAAGATCTTCTAAGAATGTATTGCATGGACTAGTAGTATAGATGGGGGAAAATATTTCATTGGTTGAGTTTTCATACAACAAATCATACCAATCAGCTTTGAAAATGGCTTCATTTGAGTCATTTTATGGAAGGTGTAGAACACCAATCAGTTGGGATATGTTAGAAGACATGATATTCCTTGGTTCATATATTCTTCCTTAAATAGAAAACTGAGTTAAGTTAATAAGCCAAAGGTTGGATGAATCCAATGATAGACAAAATAATTATACTAATCTAAAAAGAATATAAAGGTAGTTTTAAATGAGATACAAAGTATTTTTATGGGTTAAACCATAGAAAATATTGATTAAATTTACAAAATCAGCCAAGTTATCTCCTAGATATGTGGGACAATTATAGGTATTAGAAGTTGTCATTAATATGGAATATAGGCTTGCTTTTCCACCAGCTTTATCACTTATGCATAATATTTTTCATGAATTCTATCTTATCAAGAATGTTGTTGATCCTTACCATGTATTGAATAGGAATACTTTATAGATTATGGATCCCAAGGTGGTCACATTAGATCTATTTAGAATAATTGACCCTCGTAAACTTAGGTTACATAATAGAGAAGTGTCACAGTGCAAGGTCTAATAGGACCAATATTCTAAAGATATGTCCACTTGGAAAGACTATGAATATTTTGTTAAGATGTTTCCATGTTTATTTCCTTAGTATTTTGATAGATATTATGTTTATTTTCTACTAAAACATTATCTTATTTCAGAACTTTTGTTGAAATAAGTGTCATTGGGATGATGACCAGATTTGGGGAGAAGGATGTTACATCTTGATTTTCCTCTAAACTCATTAATGTGTTAATTACTAGATTTTATGGTTAATTATTGGTTAATTTATCATGATAAATGATTGGATTAGTAATATGATGGTTTTTGGATAGTTATTATTACTTA
>JARHVA010002366.1:357500-375000 GCA_037957365.1 Torreya grandis
GTATGGATACTATTCATGTCTCCTATTTTTTATCTTTAAAATCAATAAAACATCCTACCTTTCTTCTAAGACTAGCCTCTACTAGATTCATCCTCTATTTCCTCTTCTTGACCCTTTGAATATATTTGATGATTTATCAAAAATGGATCTCATAGTGGTGATCTCAATTATTATCAAATTGAGTCTTTCAAAACCTTAGGATTCTAAGTCTACAACCCAATATGGGATCACAAACTATGTGGAATCTACTATATATGTGTCCCCAATAGTGGTTTCTATGAAAACATCCCCTAAAGACTAAATTAATGCCTCTACATGCAATGGGTCTATAATGATGGGAAGATGATCATAGACTAGTTCACATTACTGAACTAAAGCATTGGGTAGACAATATAGGTAGGCTTATTCTTCTTAGATTTTTTAGAGAGGAAAATAGAAGTAGATTCGGTTGTAGTCTAAAAAGCCTAGGTCTTTTTAAAAATTTTTTTTTGGCATTCATATGTACACCTAATTAAATAAAAAATTTAATAATTTATTATTCTGCACATGGAAGATTTTTGTTGTATGTTGATCATGTAGAAATGTAATTAGCATTCTTTTGTTATCAAAGTTTTTACTATACGATTTATTCAAACTAACATTATAATGGTCTTTAGAATTTTTTCATATATTCAAGTTTTACAAATATGTGCATGAACCATAGATCTCAAATCCTAATTTTTGGACTTCGCGTATTTTGAACTTTGAGAGTTATGCATTTCATATATTTTGATACTTCATAGCTTTATCTTCATGAATTTTAGTCTTCACAACTTTTTTTTTTATCAAAAGTTTTGTTTCAGAACTTTTTTTCATTGCAACATTTGTCATCTAAATCAACATCTTTGAAATTCTAGTTCTTCACTAGTTTTCACCTACATAGTCTTTTACCTTTGCATATTTTACACTTCAAAAACTTTGTCTTCATAGGATGTGTTCACAACTACTTCACATTTTTTGGTCTTCATGATAAATCTTCATTGGAATCTATGTTCATCATAATTTTTAGCTTTCACAAGTTTTACACTTCACATATTTTTGGCATTTTATATTTTTTTAAAGTGAGACTTCCACATCTTCAAAAAATTTGTTCACAAAGTGTGTTTTAGATTTTTATTCAAAAGTTGTGTTCTTCATAGCCTTTATCTTTTCATTTTGCATATTTGAGGCATTACACAAATTATTTAGTTCAGTCTCAACATAAATTTTGACACTTGAATTTTGAAGTCACACCAAATGGCACTCCTAATGTTGTATGGAACTAATGAAGGGTGACATATGTCTAAGTCTAGAACATGTCATTTCTATGAATGTATATAAAGTCTACATGGCATACCTACCAAATAAAAGTGGTAAAGTTTTAATTAAATTATTAAAAAAGTTTTGAGATGTTGGGAATTAATGGAACACAAATGGGAATTATAGTCTTATACTTAAAAGATATATCAATGAGTTTAGAAGAGATATTATGTCTATGGATTACTAATTGAATTGAGTCAAATTTCCATCTGAAGATAATTTCATGCCCTAGATATCTACATTCAAATGAGAAATACTTATATTAAGAGTGAAAATAGTTAAAATTTATGAAAATATATAGGTTATCAATGATGTCATCATCTAATGTGTTTAGGGGAGTATTTAGACCATTGAAGTTATCCATCAAGGACTCCACAAAATACATAGACACTTTAATTAAAAAATTTATAACTATATATATATATATATATGAGATGTGATATAAAATGTAGACAACTTCTCACATGAATAAAAAATTACAACTAAATAAAAGCAGCTATTCATGGACTTACTGCCATTAAAATGCCAACAACTACACTTTATAGCTACCAAACCTAAAGTCATGCCCTGAATCAACTTATTTCAAGACTTATTATTCATGGGTAATGTGATTAGTGATGTATTTATACACCACATAAACTATAACATTATTGTCTCCTTCATCTTTGGTATGCATTCCAAAGATACCTTTAACTACACATTGCATATGCCATATTCGGTAGGACATAATCAAATTGTTGAATAAAACCAAAATAGTTAAGAATAAATGAAGTAAATGGACTGATTTTGGAGAGGTGGTAACTCTAAAATCTAAGGATCCTATGATGATAACCAATTTTAGGATGGGAATCCACATCAAGATGGACTTGTTAAATATATTGTATGGTTATAGTAGCATTCACTTTCTCCACTTAGAGTGGATTTTGTTATTAAACCTATTGATGAATTCTAAGCTCACTTTCACTATAAGAGAAATAATAATTGGAATATTATAGGAACATATGATTAATAAATATAAAATACCCACTGGTGACCACTTATACATGATGTCCTATCTATTAGACATAGTCACGGCCATCATCTACATTCATAATGGATCACTCTAGAGGCCTACCCCAGACTGCATTAATAACTGGGTATCTAACTTTTATTCATTCCCCCAAATTTATTTTTACATGAGTAACATCATCCTCATAGATGATAATGCCTATCCTCAATCTTGGATAGAAATTCATGAAGAACCCCTAAACTGAGTTTCATAAAACATCAAAAAGGTACTATGGACAAGAGGGGATTACTAGATATACCCATATTACACTATAATTATGGTGGTAGGAAATAAGTTCACCCCTCTATGTCTCCCCAAATATTTCCCTAATAAATTGGTATAGTAGGAAATATCCTAACAGTTATGGTGGAGCATAGAAAAAGACATGTAGAGGGAACACAAAGGTGTTTTACACATGTTTTCCTTGATGATTAGTTACATGTGATACATAAAAAAGAATCATTTTGGAGAGGTTATAAAAAACAAAGAGTTTTACTCATTGAAATATCTAAAACATAGGTAGGATCTTCATGGCCTTATCTAAAAGTATATATAAAGCTTAAGCATCCCATAATAGTATGAATCTTATGAGCATGAATTTTTATTCTTGAATTCAAAGGATGACTCTAAGGTGATAAAAAGGACAAGAGTACCTAGGTTATTATAGGACTGTTTAAGAATTATATAAAGATATCCCTACATTACAACTGTGGAAGAACATACTAGATTGACACCTCCTAATGGATGGGTAAATATAGATTACTAGACCTCTTAGTCAACCCAATAGTCACTAAACCAAGGAAAATCCTCTAGATCACCACCCACTATGATGAAAATAATGAAGTAGGAGTAGGATATGGAGAAGGCACCTATTATGTCAAGTTACACACATTAAGGTCCTTCCCAAGATTCACCACCACTAGTAATGAAGGCTATAAAGTAAGAGTAAGATGTGGGGGAAGTGGCTACTATCACAACTTATTTAGGAGAAAAACATGAACCAATTTGAATTGATTCCTCTAGCTCTAATGACACAATACTCCCCATTACTTCTTCAACTAATATTACTAGAATAATGAATGTTACACTTGACACCACTTAGGGGACTCCTCCCTTGGATGGAAAAATATCAATTTACTATAATAGGAAATTAAGGACCCCTAGGGACCGTAATTCATCAAAAGAGTCTCCTACAAGTCCAACTATAGAGATACCATCAAATGAGACTGAGGATGATGATGATGAATAGAAGAAGTGCAAAATTGTAAGTATGAGATCAAAGGAAAAGTACTAATGGATGTAGATAAATTATATGATCTCACCATGACTCTAACCACTAGTCCTTCACTTCCTTTGGGTCTTATTATTTCCTAAATTCTAGTGGTTACTATAGTTCCTATTGCCCCCATTTTTCCCATTATTCCTCTTATTCCTACTATTTATATAATTCCTATTGTTTCTAGTGTTGATAGTATTTATTTAGCTCATAAGGTTTATAGTGTTCCTATTATTTCTTTAACTCCTATGGTTTCTAATTCCCCTATTATTGCTCCATTTTCCATTACCCCTACTCCTCGTAAGCCTAAAAAGGTTCATTTTATGAAGACTATGGGATCCATTGCTAGAACTTTGTTTCATGTATCTTCCACTTAATTTAGATTACATATGCCTTCATCCAATACAACCTAGGATACTTCTATTATCCTCTCTTATAACTATTATAATAATAATTCTGCCTATATTGTCCACCCAATGCCTTAATTTGGTAATATGAGCTGGTCTAAGATCATCTTCCCATCATTGAAATACCCACTACATGTAGAGGCATTACTATAGTGCTTAGGGTATGATTTGATAGAAACTAATACTAGGGACACTCAACTAGTAGATGTCACATAGTTGGTGATCCCATAGTGGGCTATGGACTTGGAGGCCTAGGCTTCCCAAAGACCCAATTTGAAAATAACTAAGCTCCCCACTATGAGCTCCATTTTTTGATAAATCAAAATAACTTATTCAAAGGGATAGGAAGAGTAAAATAGAGGATGAATTCTATAGAGGCTTGGTATTAAAAGAAATATAGGATGTTTTATCACTTTCAAGGAGAAAAAATTGTAGACGTGGACAATTTCCATATAATGAGGATTTCAAGGATTATCTTTAGGTGAATATAAAGGCCTTGTTAGAACTTTATGAGGGTACTAAACAAGAAAGGCAAGATCTAGAGTATGAACTCAAGAAAAAATGAGAGAAACATAAAATAGTAAAAGTTCTTGGAGCAATTGAAGGTGATGTACAAAATTCATCTCTTATATTGTACAATATCTTGGAAATTATTAGTTCAATGAGGGTTGAATTATCCCATTGCATTGTTAAAACTTCTAGATTATTTAATTTTTTGAAATAATATGAGAATAAAATCAATTTATTTTTATTATACACCACAAATAAGGATTTTGGAAATTTAGATTTTATGACACCATTGGAACAACCAATGCTCTAAATATGCTGGTCATCAGGACATCATAAGTCCAAGACTAGGTATCAAGCACTCAAGACTTGATTTTAAAATTAGTAGAGAAATAAAAATAGTTCTTAAATTTTTTGGATGAGTTAAAAATATCCCATAAGATTTACCTTGTAAATAAGTTAATAATAAGCATTAGTTTTGTTCAAATACTCCAACAGGAGTCTACCAATTTTAAGCAAAGTCTTTAAGGATGCACATTAGAGGAAATTAAATAGTAGTTGGGATTTTATAGGAAAAAATTCATAGAGGTAGAGATATTTTGGGTGGAGTTCAAATTCACCAAGATGAATAATACATGTTTACTAGTGCAAGTCACTAGGGAACATAGGCCCTCTCTTTTGAACATGGATATAATAAGGTTAGAACACAATGTTGGATACAATACTACCAAGAACTAAAAGTTAAAAAAACAAGTTATCAATAGATAAACTAGTTAAACTACACCTTCTAATACAATCACTTAAATGAATACCATTTTAACCATGCAAGCCCCAATGTTTAGTGATTCTTAGCCATTTTTGGTTATTTTATCTTATTTTGCATGTAAATTTAGAATGTGACTAAGGCATGTAGTGGTTAATTGAATAAAACTGTAAACATGCACATGTTACATGGTTTTATAAGAGTGGATATTATTTAAAGACTTAATTTTGACAAAGTTTAAATATGCATGCATAATGTTCATCAAGTATAACTCTCATTATAATTGTCATCAACATGTAATTTTAAAGTTTTTTGTAGATTTCAAGGATGAGGTGACCCCTCCCCAAATATATTTATATTATAATCCTCTCATTTTCAAAGAGATGGGGAGGCTGATTGGAAATTTTATCAATACAAGAATAAATATTTTTGATTATCATGCATCTGTGTTTATGTCTTTCTCTCTCAATTTTTTGTAACAAATTGTGTTTATTTTCTCAATTGGTTGATTGAGTAATTCAAAATATACAAAAGATAAAAATAATTCCTTATTGTTATTACTGATGTATGATGATATAATATGTGTAATAACTAGTAAATGATTAAAAAATATCATTGATTTTATAAAATTAAGTTGAATATTTCATTTCTTTGAGTGTGTATAAGTGTCTCACATTGATATAGTTTTATAGGAGGGAATAGTAGTTGCCTTAGATATATATTGGATTTGAACCATAATATTCTAAATCAGGGTGTGTAATAGAAACTCTAAATAGGAAAAACATTTATTTGAGTTAATTAAGTTTCATGTATCTTATTTTCCTTTGACTCCTTAACTATGTTTTCATGAGTATGTACAATAGCTACTAGTTGTAAGCATCGATTTTAGACACTTCTCTAAAAAAAGACCAACTTAGAACTAATCCTTCTTGAGATCATGAGAACTTATTTCCTTCTCTACCCTTTCATCTTTATGGAGTTTTTTTGAGATCTACCCACTTTATAATAAAATCCATCCATCCAACTCAACTGGGTTTTAACTTTCTTCTAGGTTTCACTAATTTGTTCGCACCCAATTAACAACTTTGTTGTTAAAACCATACCTAAAACTCATTTCTTGGAGTGGATTTTATCTCTATTGATATCATAAAATGTTATAAGTCACCTCATTAAATTTTTGGTGTGTATAAAAACTACATCAATATATTTTTAATAATAAACCCTCATGTCAAGCCAATATTATAACACATACTAAATTTAAGGTCTTCAAAAATTTCACTAACTTAACATTCATTACCTTGTTGAACAAGTTCAATATATAATTTAATGGCCTCATGTCCTTTATTAGGTATATTAATTAATGTTCCTTTCCATGCTTTTTGGCATCTATGCCTAAATAATATTATCGAAGTCAATATCTTATTTAATTTCATTTGATTTGGTTCATGTTTTATTTGGACTTAAACAATCATGATATAATGCTATAATTTATACTCTCCCTATAGGCTTCCAATATTTAATTATTGCCTTTTTAGACACATTCTTGCCTTTCAGTTTAAATTAAATATCCACATCTTCCCATCCCATACATATATTTTATTTTTCATTTGTTTGCCATACTAAAATAATTTTTCCCACATACACATCCATCAATGGATTGAATGATTATTTAGGTATTCTAAAAATAAGCCCAACATAAATATAATTATTACTTGGGATATTTATACTAATGTAGTATTCCCATGAAAATGTATAGCTCATGTCAATATTTGGTCATATACATATTTGTCTTGGGTTGTTTGTGGAAAAAAACATGTGATATCCTTCTATAATTTGCAAATGGTCTACAAAAAGCACATGATTTTTTTTCCAATATGATATATTTAGAATCTAGTACTCTCTACCTTCATATGATGCATTTTTATCCCAATGTTAAATATATTGTTTTAGTCTCTTTTTGAGATCTTCCATATCTTTGAGTTATTTGAAAGGTTTCAAATGACTTTTCCCTTACATCAATTTTAACACACCATTATATTTTGTATTCCACATTGGGACTAGAAGAGACCATTTTAAATCCTTTATTATTGGTTTGTATTCCATCACTGGTATGAGATTTTTGACATGGAACTTGAACATGTTTGGTTTGTTAATACCCAATATCTTGTGGTTTCCATCCAAAAATTATGGATCCACAAAGGCCTTAAATTCATACACTTTCTCAATAAGATAAGGATTGAATGTACTTGATCCCTCTTGGAATGTTTTTTAGGTGTCCATGATATGTGAAAAATAAAATGTGTCTAATTTCCATAATTTTATTGTTAATCTTACAAAATTCCCAACTATATCCTCATGAGTGTGTCCCACTGGAAGGAATCTAACATAAATTGTTGAATACCCTTCTTACTATTAACATGGATGTGAATGTAAATAGGGTATGATTCTTATTATCACTCAAAGCATTATCTAATTTCAAGTAGATATTTTGTGTTTATTTTTAGTGAAGTATTTTTAATAGCAAAATTAATTGCTTTAGAATGGAATAATTTATATTTGTATGCTTTGCATTTTTATTGCACTTTATATTATAATAGTGAATTATGCAATAGATGTTTTGATGATTTATCACTATTACATAATAAATCCTTATATTCATCAGTGATTGGTGCTTCAATATTACTAAGACATAAATTTAATGATGTGAATACGTAATTTCCTCCACATTCAACAAATAGTAGGCCAAAGTTGCCAAAACACCTAGTATCATTTCCAGGTGTCAACATACTAGTAAAATTAATTAGGAGGTTCGTAACATTACTTATTTACATAACTTTATTTATCATCCTTGGTATGGAAGTTTTCATTTTGTTCATTTTATAATGTAAAATGCCTAAGAATTCTTGATGTTATTCCTCTAATTTAAATATGGCAATAACAATGTGCATAATAGATTTGAATGTATTAATTATGTAATTTGTGTTAATCTTAAAATTTATTAGTGATTAGGGGCATGTGGTGGCCCAAATACATATTTTTATACTCATCACACTTCGTCAATAAATTATTTTTTGAAATCAAAACATGTTGAACATTTTTGTTCATTATCATACTAAATTTTGGCTATAAAGTAGGAAGAAGGTTCCAAAAATGTATTTACTCATTAAACTTATTTATCATTAAATTTTGGGTATAAAATGTATAAATTAGTCTTATAGGAGATTGTTTTTACACCATGTCTTATAGTATGAGTCAAATGTGGATAAATATATGAATTTATTTCAACCATTATTGATATGTATGTAATTATTGTGTAAATATTTGAATTTTGTTCTCGTTTCCCATGTTACATCTAGTACACACCTTTAAACATTTATCTAGTCATATTTATGACTATATAAGGTATTCCTTGGGTACCAATAAGCTTTACACCATGCATTTTTATAGATATCCATCTCATCAGATTTCATTTATGTAATATTGATGATTTGTTTGACACACCAAATTAGGTTGGGATGGTCACCTATCTAACCTCTCCTAAAATTATTTCTTTAGGGTCTATCAAATGTCTTTTATTATTGGGTCATGCCATACTAGGTGATCTATTTGGTCTATACACAACTATTCTAATTTAAGGGGATTGTGGGTTTGGAATATTTAAACTTAGATTCAATCTTGTTTTGGTATTTTAATAGATTTAGAGGGGATGAGAGTTTATTTTTTTAGTTATATGGGGTTTTCAATGAGTTTTAGGAAACACACATAAACTTGCATTTTTATTTGTTTTAAATGATTAAAATTGACATATAAGGGTTTAATTAGATGAGAGTGAAGCCAATTTAAATGTTTATTCATTAAATTATATACATAGTCAACAATGTGATATTGATAATGGAAATATCTTACTATAAAAATAAGATGATAAGAATATATTACATTCAAAACCTAATCTAACCCTAGATAACATATTAATTTTTAAAATGTCAAAATATAAAGTAAAAAGATAAGAAAAAACTTGTTGAAATGTCACAAATATTTTTGATTTGATGAAATGAACACACAAATCATTTTCATAACTAGATATCATGTGTAAAAACATGAATATAGATGATACAAAAGTTTAATGAAATAAAAGATATAAATATGAAACACATCCACCATATTACACATGAAAGAAATCAAAACAAAATTTCAAAGCTTCAATTAATAAGATGTTTACTTGAATAAAACAAATAGAGTTTACATTTCCATTATTTAGTTACAATTTGTCTAGTATAACACTAAGTAAACAAAGGAGGAGAGATAAATTACACTAATAAAATAATAAATTATATGAAATCAAAGTGTGATTGTCTCTATAGTCTCTTGTGGAGAATAAAATCTAGCCCTTATAAAGTCAAAATTACACATTATATGTGAATTATTAGTTGCAAAGGGAGGAATTTCACCTCTAAAATGTTGTTGGGATCCATCAATGCTTTCACCAACTCCATATCCCTCCAAAAGTTTTCTCCTAGTTCTCCATTCTACACTCTACACTTTCAAAAAGACAAAAACAAATTAGAACTTAAAAATTAAAAGTAAACTAACAAAATTTAGAATGAAAACATGAACAAAATCCAATATACACAATAATTCCCAAAATTTAAAAGACCAAAGTATTTATGATAAAATGAGATTTTTGGTGATTCATAAGGTTTAAAAATAGACAAACAAAATATAGGATATTGAAAAAATATAAAAAATAGGCCAAAAATGGCCTCTCAAACCTAATAGGGCTTATTGAATTCACATGCATGTTTTAGAATGTCACTTTTTGAAAAATTAATTTCCTTACCTAGCCAGGATTAAAAATCCCAATTAAAACTATGTTACATATTTGGGGTAGATTCTAAACCTAATTGGGGGATCAAGTTTTGATTAACATTGAGTTTCAAATTTTGGGGTCCCTGAGACCTAATCAGGCTTGGGACACCTAATTTTATCTATGGATTTCATGGTTTATTTTTACCATTGTAATCAGGATGGGAAACTTGCATAATACTAACCATGGCATATGAAAGGGCCATGGATCTAATGGGGTTCTGGGGCTAGATTATAACTATATGTCAAGTAGAGAGGGTCATATACCCCATCAGGTTTTAATAATATATTAACATAGTGAGGATAAGATCAAGGTCACTACAAACCTAATAAGGTATGTGGGCTTGATTATAACATTAATGATTAGGACCAAATCCTAAAAGACCCAAGTGGAGATAACATACCACATACCAAAGGAGAATGATTCCCATTTGTTCACTAAACTAGTCATAAAAAAACCATGATTACCAAATTAAAAAATGAACTCAAAATCCTTAGACTTAATTGGACTTTGAAGTCTAATTAGGTTTATGGGCCTTAAAAATTTTAGACAAGACCAAATCAATAATAAAACTCTGATTAACACAAGAAAGAGTGATTTTTTTCCTTGAAGACCTAATCAAGGGTTGGAATCCTCATTAGGTATGCAAAAATAGATTTTTTTGAATACCTATAGTAGACCTAATTAGGGTTATAGATAATATTTTACATTAAACACCTACATCAAACCTAAATAGGTTTTCAAAATACCTAACTAGGGTTATAGACATCATTTCATAGAATATATTTAAGTGTTAGAAATGCATCAATAACTCATTTTTAAACCAAGTGTAAAATATTTAAAAATTACACATGAGCTTGTTCATCACAATGGGATATATATTGGAGGATGATTTAGAATGAAGCCCAAAATGTCCCCTTATAATGGCCTAAGGGAGGTAAGCAAGTAATATTTTCAAAATCAAACTAGAAGGTCAAGAATCTACTTTGATGCTAAGTATATTATATGATGTTTTTTTCACATGAACATAGTCTATCTAATGAAGGTGGTAATAGGATCTAATTTGACACATAAACCAATCCACCAAGTAAAATTAAGAGTTATTATACCAAATAGCCATGAACATAAACATGGGCATAGAAGGAGGCCAAAAATGGGGTTCCATGATTCTATATTGATTAGGGCATGTTATGAAACTAACAACATGTACCTCCATACATTACTCACCCACATTAAATATAACATTTTTTTGTTAACAAATCTAACACAAATTTCTTTCTATCATGTTCATTCATGGCTCTAATTTTATGTAATATAACTTTGACTGAAGTAACATGTATTTTTAAATAAATATTAATTTGAATCAATGATATTCCACATTTTCCACTTCATCCAAAACATTGGCCATTTTTTATCCTTTAAAAACTTTTGATATGATGAAATGGATAGAGAAACATTCAATTTTTCACATTTTTTATCAATATAGGGTATTATGATTAATTTTTGTAATAATTGTAATTAGTGTCATAAAATTAAAATAGATATATGAATTGGTATTTTAACTCTTATAATGCATGCCACATGTTAACCTCAACCTCTTTAAAGACTTGATTTAATATAACATCCATGGGATAGCTATCTATGTTGGCTAATTTTTAAACATGCCATGATATGATAGATCCTTCAGATAGGGATCATAATTTTCAAAGAGGGATGAATACTCAATGTATATTCACACCAAAGGTACTGACATCAAATCATTTAAATATTACCATATCTTCTATAATTAAATATTTGATCGTTCCCTCTGTAAGAAATTTTCTCATAGTTGAGCACAAATGGATAAATTTGACACCAACACCTATGGAATTAAAATTATGTTCACCATCATGTACAAGAGATGGACCATCCAATTGATCACTACCTTTAGCCATTAGGATTATTATTATTTCATGTAAATAATATTTCTTGACTATCTAATCTATTAATTATGTGATTTGTAATAAGTTTAAACATTTAGAATAATAACTTATCACAATTTTGACCATCCCAATAAAATTCATGGGTCCCAATCTCTATTCATAAATTTTATGATCTTATAATATGAGTTATAAACCCTCAGGCTATGTCATCATTTTTTAGAGAATATTTGTGTTTGAGAGCTACATTATTTATAAAAAAAAATTAGTTTTATCTTTAGGCCTTGTATTGATATACATGATTTTAGTGTCATCACTACAATATCCCTCTAGTTACATGATAAAATTATCATCCTCTGAGTCACTATATATGTGATCACTATGAATTTATGGAATTTATAAATTTGTGTGCTTTGTCAATTCCCTCTCTTCCTATGAAATGTAATATCCTTTATTTTCGACGTCTACCAAAGTTTCAAGTTCATCTACTAAAATGGAAATTTTAATTTTCCATTCAATGCCATGTCAACATTAACAACAAAAAACTTCTTCCCACATCTCTACAATGTATTCTCCTCCTACTTGGATACGCTCTACCCTATAAAAATTTGGTGCCTTTTGAAAATGAATCCACCATATCATCATCTTCAAATTCAAGAGACATCAATTATATTGTACACAAAATAAATGACACTAGATAAAAAAATATGTAAATCATATTAATACAAATGTAATCAAGTGATTTATTTCACTTTTATTCAAAATATATAATATTTTATATTATTAGTCAATCAAAGTGCTTGATTTCACTTAATATTATTGTAACAGTTATAAAGTTTGGCATGAAAAATTTCTGAAATATTCTTTAGGGTCTTATCATATAATTTTACACATTCTTGTTCATAATTGGATAAAATAATTATTTATGATGTAGTTATTTTAAAATGTATTAAAAAATCAAAATAATTCAAACCTTTAAAAAACTCCCAACTAACATTCTCCACCAATCAAAACATACCATTAAAAACATGGGAACATGGCCAAATTTATAATTTTTTGATAAATTTATTATTATATGTAATATTAATAAAATATAGTAAGGATAATAATTAGATTTATGTTAATGTACATTTTTGTTGTCATAGTTAGAGGTCTCCATTTTCACCCATTTTTCACTAATGAGTAGACCAATGTTAATGTGATCAATTTTGGTTATGAACACTTAGTGAGAAAATTTATTTTTATGTCTCAAAATTTAGGTTCCTTGTAAGAAAAAACCAAAACTCTCGTTTCTTCAAAAAAATTTCCAATGAGTATACAAAGTCAAAATGAGGAATTTTGAATATAAACATTCACCCTAAAGATTTCATGTTGAGCCTAAAATTTTAAAATTTTATTAAGTGTCCAAGTCATTTTATTCCATTTACTAAGTTCATTCCCAGAGGGGGTCATTTTTACTATTGAATTATTAGGGGTTACTTGGTGTCAAACACCACTAAAATATAATATAGGTTATTTGAATTCATCAGTTCCTGACTTACTAATTTAACCTATCATAGAAAGGAATTACTATTGGAACTCATTGGTTCTTAACAACATGAAATTCATTGATCCAATATTTGAAGCAATGCTAAGAATTAAGTAATTCTCAATCAACATCATTTATTCAAATTAGCTACTAAGACATTGTTATGAACTAAATAAATTATTGATAGTTTATATTTTTTGTTTTACTAATATAAATAAAATAAGTGTTTAATGAAATTTTAAACATTTTATCAAGACTTTAAAAACCAACATAACCCACATCACTATAACAAATTACCTAAATTCATGGAAACATGTGTCAAATTTCTTATAGATAAAATTTAAAGGTTCCCATTTATAATTAAAAAAATGATAACTCTTGCTCTCCACCTCAAAAATAAATAGTTTCGATCCTTGTGTGAATTCATCTTATATATTGCTATCAACCCTTTAATCAATCTACAACATGTAATTATACTTTGAAATCTCTATGATTGAAGTAGCTCTAAAGTTGTAGAGTTCTTGTTGTCAATTTATTCTATTTATTTTTTATTTGAGGATGCCTATGAAATATTTTTTTTATTTCCTTCACTATAAAATTTAAAGGTTACTACAACATTATCTTTTAATTTCCTTCTAAAACACTGTAATTATCATTATCCATAACCCTAGTTATCTTTATGAATATTATTGATCAACCACTGCACCCATGCAAACACAACTTCCCCCTAACCTTGTATACATATTATAGCTCAACCTTCTCATAATAATAACCTATCATATGAATACAACTATAAAAATTAAATAAATATTTCAAGGGTATAAGTAATAATCTTCAATTCAAACTAGTTTTCCATAAATTTGTGATTTTAATTTGGGTCATGTCAATATGGATGATTTATGGGATTGGTTAAAAGATAAAAAATAAATTTCATTAGTTAAATAATCTGAGTGTGGGATTTATCATGTGGTTGGTTTCCTAACCTATATTCACTTCACAAATTATTTACTTATATAAATGAAATATTATGACCAGGAGACTAGACAAGTGAAATTAGTTGATAGTGAAATAGTTGTAAATCTATAATGTCAATCTATGAATATTATCTTTAGAGTTATTCAAAGAGGAGAGTACATTGAAATGACCAAATAAATTTAGGAAGTTCATTTATAATAAAACAATGATGCATGAAAAATGTTCTTACCCTGATCATGGTTTAAGGAAATAAAAAAGGACCATATAAGGTGGCAAAACATTTACATGTATCAAACTTTGAGAATGAATTATTAGATATAATAATAGTCTTGAATAGAGTGATGGTTCATGAAGATATTGACACATCCATCATATAGATGTGTATATTCATAAATATCATTTGTGATGTAATATAGTCTATAGATTTGGCCCAAATCATCAATGAAAATATTCATGAATAATTGGTCAATTTGGAATCCACCTAATGCTTCTAGATGACTTCCTATTTGTTTTGTTATATTTCAACCATGAAAAAATGGGTTGGACTAACACCCAATAGAGTATACACCAAAATAACTACCAGTTATGAATATTGGACTCAATTGGTCCTTGGATAAAGTAACAAACATTTTTGGAGAGTGAATGATGTCTTCATTATGCTACTAGTAATGACATTGTATGGAAGTAATGAAAAGGGGATCTCCCATGAAGATGCTCTTTGGTATCAAAATATGGTAGTTATTTTATTTAATATTTGGGGTTGATATATATCATAATTAATTGTTTTATAGGATTTCCATATAAATGAACCCTATTTTCCAATGATAAAATGGTTGCAATTGAAGTGTGACAGCAAGTTGGATGAGACAACATTAATTACAAAGAAAATAAAGTAGTTAGAATCCCTTTTACAATTGGTTCAATCTATGATATATGAAAGAATTCATATGATGCTATAAATATTGACACAAATTTTGTTAGCATTATAATGCATTTATATGAGTCTAAGAGACTTGATTTTGATAGCAAAGGCTATGTGGAGTCCAAATTGTGATTGGGAATAAACTATCATCAAATTACACATATGGAAGATGACCTAGTAGATTGTGAGAATGATTTTGAAGTGATGAAATGAGATTAGATGTGAATAAATTTAGGGCACCTAAATTCTAAATAAATGGAATGAGTCACTAAGGGAATTATAGATTATGGAAATGATTTTATTTGATCTTGATTATGAAATTAAAATCAAAGCTATCCCTTTATCAAAAATAAATTGGTCTATTAAATAGGTATCTGACTTGGAGTAGCAGACTAAAGTTGTCTAAAAAATATCTTGAGTTTTATTTATGAATAGGGTAACTAGGCACACAATAGGAAGAAGTTCAACAAAAAGAGAAGGCTCTTCTATGAAGCTGTAGAAAAAGGTGAATTTATCTGGACCATATCCTCAATTGTGTGTGTGTCTCTCTCTCTCTCTCTATGTATGTATGTATGTATGTATGTATGTATGTATATATATATATATATATATATATATATATATATATATATATGTATGTATGTATGTATGTATTCTAAGACAAAATGATGAATGTGATAGAGAATATCCAAAAAAAATCAAGTCCCAATTTAGATGTGTGGTGACAATGTAACATCCATGAATAAATCATAATTAAGGGGCCTCCACCTTCTCTAATGTAGGTAACTATTCATATTGCCTTCATAAATGTAGAGTCTTCAATTTTAACAAATAATAATACATAAGAGTTTATTATGTCTTACACATATACTATACATATTCTAATTTCACCTACTACTTCTCCATCCCTCATTCCATCCCCTCATCTTGGATCACCTTATTAAGTGCACATGTCTGATCCACCTCTCATTCCATATCCTACATATTTACACTCTCCAACTCCTCATACTAATCATTATCCTTCTCCTCCACATGTTTCATCTCCACCTTATATCCTTGTTTCCACTCCAAATCAAACCAATTCTAAGGTATTTGGAATTTTCCTATTGTCTGCACAACAATAAAATCCTCTTGTTTCTCCCACTAGTATTATTGATATATAGATATGTGTATTATTGGTCTATTCACTCCCTCTTGGCTCTAGCAATTGGTAAAAAATAAATGGAAGGTTTATAGTTTTGTTCTTTCTACATTTTATGTGGTTTCTAATTTATTTATGTATAAGGTGAGAATTCATGGTTTATAAGTTTTGAGTTTTGATTAGTTTATTTGACATTATCAGTGTATGGTGATAGTCATATTGGTTATTTATTTTCATTTATGACGTGATGTCTTGCACATGTTATTTGATATACATTATGATGTTATTATTAAACATTGTGTTGATTATGATTTCATTAGCATATTTATATTATGTACAATAATTAATCTAGTTAGGTATATTTTATGTTTATGTAATTGAATTATAGTATGGACTAAATACCCATTTGGTTTGACTGAGTTGGATGAAGGAAAATACCACCCTCATATAATAGTATAAGCGAAATTCATGGTTTATTAGTTTTGATTTTTGATTAGTTTATCTTACGTAATTAGTTTATGGTGACAGTCATACTAGTTATGTATGTTCATTTATGATGTGATGTCTTTCACATGTTATTTTATATGCATTATGATGTTGTTATTAAACATTATGTTGATTATGATTTTATTAACATATTTATACTATGTACAACAATTAATATAGTTAGGTATGTTTTATGTTTATGTAATTGAATTAATATAGTATGGACTAAATACCCATTTAGTTTGACTGAGGTGGATGTAAGACAGTCCCACCCTCATATAATAGTATAAAAGGAGATTATTATATGGGAAGAGGGTAAAAATATT
>JARHVA010002366.1:380000-585000 GCA_037957365.1 Torreya grandis
TTCAAGAAGGGAATAAAAAATCCAAGTATGGAGATGTGTAGTGAAATCACCCCAATATAAGATAAAGTAGAAAAAATGTCTAAAAAGTTACTTTTTTCCCACAAATAACAACTTATCATAACTATAAGTAAGTTTCATACCCTAGGCTATTTTAGAGTGTATTTATATTTAAACGAATAAAAATCAAATGTATTATTGATCAATAGTATCTAATAATATAAAATTTTATTGTACAATAATGGTTGTGTTATTGTTAGCTTAGAATTACAAGCAATTCAATGTAATTATGAAAATACTTGTTGAATATTTCTTGATTAGTATAATATTTCATAGTAGTGGATTAAATCGATAAGGTTATTAGTAGTGTTAAACTATTCATAATTAATTGATGAGTAATAAGGACTAAGATCCATAGTTGATTGTTATTTATGATTAAAAAAATTCTTATCTATTCAATATATGAGATTGTATTCTGGTTTTTTCACTTTACACACCATCATTTAAAGAGTAATCTGATTTGTTTATTAAAGGTAACTTGTTTTTTGATAGAAATATGAAATTAAAAAGTTATTTGCTTAGTTTTTAATATTTGTATAAATCCAACTGCGAGGTTATCTTAATATTGGTAGGGAAAATATAACCTTATATATCAAGGTAAAAATATTTTAAATACTTAATACCCTAAATATTATTGAGATAGGTATGGGAAGTATTTACTATTTTTGCTATATATACCTTAATTATGGGTAGATGATGGAATACATGAAGTAACAAGCTTATATAATATATGAGGTTGTGTGCTTCAGATTCATGATTTGTAACATTATATGGTGATGAAGTAATGTTTCATTGTCTATTAAGAAATGAAATTACCAAGGAATAACTTGTTGTTCTTTCTTTTTCTAATGTAAATTAAAGACAAATCACTATGATTAATTTCAGTATGAAATATATATATATATATATATATATATATATATATATATATATAAGTGTTTATGTTTTTGAAAATATTTATTTTTTGGTAATATAAATACTTATATGAAATTTTATGTTTTTATTTGTGATAAAACACCATTTGGTGATTGATTGATGTGTTCATGTAATAAAAGTATCAAATCACTAATACATGTCTTGTCTTTTGGAAATCATAGTATTTTGAAGATAACACAATTGAAGTTAAAGTATCAGGACACTTAAGTCAAACATTGATGACTTTTAATAGTAGGTAATGGGTTAATTTGGATGTTTTGAGGAACAAATCATATTGCAAATAAATTAGTTTATATTCATTAGGATAATGAGTCTCCATTAAATTATAGATAATATGTATCATCATATACAAGTAAGCCATAGCTCAAAGAGAGAGATCTACTAGGATATCTATATCTAAAATATTGGAGATGTGTTATAGAGTAGTGGATCAAAAATGGACTCTCATGGGAGTAATATTTATTAAGAACAACATATCTTAAGAGATTGTAAATATTTAAAAATATTTTGAAAACTTATATTTAAAAATATTTAAATATTAATATTTAAAAATATATCTTAATATTTTGAGAACTTATATTTAAAAATAGTCATTGAGGTGATGACCTACTTTAGTGGGGAATTATGTCATATCCCACTCATAAAGACTACATTAGTGTTAATGTATAAGTGAAACTCATGGTTTATTAGTTCTAATTTCTAAATAATTTACCTAACATTATTGATGTATGGTGACAGTCATACTAGTATTTATGTTCAAATATGATGTGATGTCTTGCACATGCTATTTGATATACATTATGGTGTTTTTATTAAATATCATGTTGATTATTATTTCATTTGTATATTTTATGTTTATGTCATTCACTTATTCTAGCATGGACTAAGTACCCTTTTGGTTTGACTAAGGTGGATGTGGAACTATCCCACCCTGACAAAATGGTATAGAGGGAGAGTATCGTAGGATAAGATGACTCATATATTAGTATTAAAGGTAAGGAGAAGGAAATGTGGAACCCATACACACCACATTTTGATTTTTTAAATGTGTGTTTACCTCTTGTTGCTATCTAAATGGGTTTTTATGCATGTTACATGAGTACTGTAATGGTTACTATTGCTTTAACATGGTTGTCCTTAGTGATGCGTGTTTACATTTACCTTGGTTATATTGTTATTAACATCTTATTATGTTAATTTTGTACTATGACTAGTTATATTTTGTAAAACTATTATATTGACATTATACTTTATTTGGTCTATGAACTAACCTTGTTATGTTATGTTTCTGTAAAGTGTTTGGTTTATATGATGCATGGTTTTTATTGTGACTACCTCTAGTTTGCCTAGGAAGGTTAAAAGGGGAAAACTACACTAAAAATAATCTTTTGAAAACATGTGAAAATATAGTATTTTTATGAAGGTTTGAACGGCTTCCAAATCATAACCTTTTCAAATTCAAAAGTTAAGGAATTAGGTTTTGAGGAAGCATTAGGGTTTTTATTATAATTATCATTATGTAAGATGAATTATAATATGAGGAGAGGTTTTGGGTAATATATAAAACATCTTGGGAATCTAGGGATTTTACACTACTAGTAATTAGATATGGCATAACAAAATTTTAGTGGTTGAATGGTGAAGGAGGCAATTTTTTTGGCCATGTAGTAGTGGAGAAAGTCATAATAATGAAAGAAATAAGGAGATATGGGGATATTGGAGACTTATAAATGATGTCATGGTGATGTCATGTATGTGTAAAATTAAGTAAATGAAGTTCCTTGATAATCTAAGTAATAATGACAAAGTATGCAATATGCTTATCCTAGTATGCTTGAAGTAGGCTTGGTTGTTCTTCAGAGTTTGTCTATTTTGAGATGATTAGGGATGAGTCTAAATTATTTATCATGTGAAATAGGTTATATAAGAGGTAAAATATGATTATATATCTTGTTTTAATAATTTTAATTCATATTATAGTCCATAGTTTTCATTTAGACATTTTGGGTCCAATTGTAGAAAATTTGAGTAGGTAGTTTGATGATGTCATAATTACCACATGTGGATGAGTCAGGGGAGTTAGCCATATGGATATGATCACATTAGTCCCAAGTTACTATGGTATAAGTCTCAATTTAGTTTATGAAGCATTACCAAAGATATGTGTGTGCAAATTTGGGATCCTAGGCATTTTGATAGTGTTTTCTATGTTCAAATAGAGCTGAGTAAGTAATTTGGTGATGTCATATCTTACACATATGAAACTTTTAGGTGATAATTAATATATGGATAAATTACCCTATGAGATAAGATATCATACAATTAATCCTAGGTCATGAAGCTAAGCATGATAAAATATATATAAGTGCAAATTTGGTCTCCTAGGTAGTTTGATAGTGTTTTCCCATAGCCAAATTTGCATGTGGCAAGAAAAGCTAAGTAGAAATTTTGATATAGTCATATTTCACACATGTGGAAGTTTAAGGAAAATTTTATCATATGGGTTTTCTCACTTTTATAGCTATTTGATATTTTGTAAATTTTAGGTCATGCAATGAAGAACATCAAAATATATGACTATGCAAAGTTGGTCTTCTAGGAAGATAACAATGGTCCCCATACTTAGTATATTTTGCATGATGTTAAATATTTGGACCTAGTGGAGATATAATGGATCATAGGTGATAATATATTAAATATATATGGTATGTAGTAATTAAAATGAATCAAAGAGTCTGTTAGATAATAAATTTAAAGATCAAGCTCCTTACAAAAGGATCTATAGAGCATGTTTGTTCTAAGATGTCAAGAAATAGTGAGATGAGGACAAGTGTTTGAAGTTTAACATTGAGTAGAGGTAAAGATTAAGATTATTATAAGATATAATGGTGAGAATATGTTTGTATATATATATAAGTCGATGGTGTATATTGAATAAGATGATTTTAAGGTGTCCAATGTTTAAACACAAATAAAAACCAAGCTACATATAAGAGATCGATAGATCACATTAAGTCAAATAGTAAAGTTGAAGATCCAATGATAATAAATGAAAGGTAAAGGTCAATATCCTTACAATATATATAAGTGGTGAATTATTAATATAAGTATCAAGGACATGAGATGATAGCATAGTGTCCAAGGTTTAACTATGACCATTTGAATTAAAATATTTGAATTTAACAAAGGGAAAAACTAGTGATCTATATTTTGGATATAACTTTTGATCTAGGAAGAATTTGATGGTGCTATGAAAATAAAAATTATAGAGGAATACAAGGAACATCTTATGAACCTAGTTAGAATATCTGAGTTTATTTATAGACAAATATATTAAGCACTAAAGTTGACTATGTGTTTGACTATGTTCTATAAGTGACCCAAGAAGGATAATTGAGCTTGTGTTGATGTTATTTTGATATTTAAAGGTGAACTAGATATTGAAATACGTTTTAGAATCCATGAAGACCATATTTGTGCATTATGAAGGTTTGATCATTCATATTAAATATGAAAAAAGGGTTAGAAGTCAATTATGTTTTCATTCATAATGATTGTGTGTACAAAGAAATGTTTGAGATGATTGGGGCTTGTTAGTGTAATTATGTGTTTACCTTGTGTTATTGAATAAGGTAATACATATATGGTTAGTTGCCTTAACCACTTGGGTTAATAGGTTAGATTATTGTATAAATATTAGTTATTTCATTCTAGTTAATGTTGGTCATTTCACCCACCCTTTCTTTATTTTTTGAGTGGTTCATTTCTTTGCCTATTTAATACGCCTTCTTGTATGGTTCATTTAATGTGTGTTGTGTAATAAAATTTGGTTCTCTTTTTAATATACATGTCTAATCTAATATGGTATTAGATCCCATGGTTTGTAGAGCCTGAGTGGAGGTATATCTAATCTAGAAAGGTCAATGTCTTACTAGGAACAAGCTTCATGTAGCTAGTGGAGAGCTAGAGGAGAGAGAAAAAATTTTAAGCTCAACTAGAAGATCAAAAAACTACTTGGGATGATTGAAAGACTAATAAGATAAAAATGAGGTTAGAGGGATTAATTTAAACTATTTGAGGCTTTTATTTAATTTTTTTGGGCTGGCCATATGGTGTACAGTGTCGTATAGTTTAAGGGAGAGGAAACATTTTAAATCTAAATCTTTTTAGTGAAACAAAGGTGTAAAATGTGAGTTAAATCCTAAATTTAACATTGGTGAAAATGGTGTCTAATTTGGCTAAGAAATAGGCTCAAAATTTTCACCTAAATTTTCATAGGTAGGCCAAATTTTTGATTGGCTGATTATTTTCATGAAAATTTTAACCTAAAGTTTAATTATTTCAATTATTTTTAATTTTTTAATTGAAATAAATCAAAACTTTACACAATGGGGGTTATTGGGGACCTTCCATTGATTAATAATCATGGAAGTGTTTAGGAAGTTAAAAAATTCAGCATTTTCTAGGTTTTTTAATCTAGATGTGGATGGAGAATGAATTTTTTAAATCACAGTTGTAGGTTTCCCTATTTAATTATTTTAGTGAAAGAAAATTTGAGATCTTACAAAAAGTATTGAGTTTGTTGTTGAAAATTGGTAGAATTGTTTAGTGTCAATATATAATCCATTTTTAGAATGAATTTTTATAAAAGTCATTATAGTTTTTTTGATTTACTTATTTTCATGAAAAACTAGGTTAAATGGCTAGTATTCAACACCTATTACTACCAAATTCTCAGAAATTGATAGGAAATAATTTTAATTTGTGGAGTCATAAGGTTTGGATGATATGTGAATATTATAACATTGATCAAATAGTGGTTGGTAAAGAACAAAGGCCTACCACTAGTTATGATGACTATGATAAACATCATCATGAGGCTCTTATGTTAAAACTATTAATAGTAGTTAATCTAATCCCATAGGTTAGAAATGTGACCAATACATCAAATTTGTTGACTAATCTTACTTTTAAATACCAGGCTTCTAAAGCTAGTAGGGTATTGTATTTGAAGAATTTTTTGTTTATACTAAGATGGAGGAAGGTGCTCCATTTATAAGTTTTTTTTAATAGATCAAGGACAACAATGATCAGTTGAAGGCTATGTAGAAGCATGTTAATGATCAATATTTGATTGTTCTAGTTATTTAGAATCTTCCACATTCATTTTAGTCATTTTAGGAGTCCTTTCACATGATTGATGAGATGTAGACTTTGGACTTTGAAAATTTATCCACATTGCTATTGTAGAAGGAGAGATGGCATAAGTAGGCAATGTTGTCTGCATATACTTCTATAGAGAGTGCATTCTTCATCAAGGGAAAGGGTAAGTAGTTTGGTATAAATAGTAGTTCTCCAAAAAAAAATCACAAGTGGTTTTAATAATATATCTAAGTGGAAATGTTTTTACTATAATTAACCTAGTCACCTTAAGAAAGATTGTAGGAAAAAATAATAGGATATGGCTAACCCTAGAAAGAAAGCTCATCATGTGAATGTAGTTGAAGGTGGAGGCACAAAAACATCTCCTAATTTTGCTTTCATGGATTCTAGTGGTAATTCTATGGTGGATCAAATTTGGTACTTTAATTTTGGATCATATAGCCATTAACATGCCATAAGAATTAGTATGTGGATTTTTTTGAAATTAACAATAATAATGAATATGTATCTTTGGGAGATGGTAGAACTCATTTTGTGAAAAGATATGGTAATTTTTAGATCAATTTTAATAGTGTAGTTTGGTATACATTTACGAATGTTAGGTATGTGCCTAATATGAACAAAATTTTACTTTCAATTAGTGAGATCACTTCAAAATCTGATTTTGTTTTTAAATTTCAAGGACAATAATGTTTAGTCACTACTAGAGTTAACAATATTATTGTTGTTGGGATTGGCGAGAAAGGCCTATATAAGCTTACATATCTATAGAGGGTAAAGTAAATTGCACTTGTTATAGTTGATAGCATAGGTTCACTATGGTATGAAAGGTATGGGAATTTGAATTTCCATTATGTGACTACATTGAGAAATACTAAGATGGTTAAGGGGATTCCTTCTATTTGGAATAATCATCATTTATGTACTAGATGTCAGTTAGGGAAACAAGTTAGACATTCATTTGATGTTGGAAAAGCTTCAAGAGCTAAGAGAGTATGGGATTTGGTACATGTGGATTTGCATGTTCTAATGTAGAGACCTACCCCTTTTGGATCCTATTATTTTTTTTATCAATGACTTATATAAGAAAAAGTAGGTATACTTTTTAGTGAAGAAATCTGATTATTTTTATAACTTCCTTACTTAGAAAGCTATGGTTGAAAGATAGATGGGATGGTTAATGAAATATCTTAGAATGGATAATGTGGGTGAGTTCATCTTAAAATAGTTCAAGGAGTTTTGTACCACTGAAGGCATACATAGACAATACACTACCCTTTACACTCTCACAAAATAGAGTTGTGGAAAGGAAAAATAGGATGGTGATGGACATGGCTCACTTTATGGTCCAAAGTAGAAATGTACCATATATATATTGGGTAGAATTAGTAAATATGGTAGTGTTCATCCTCATCAAAATTACTACAAAAGGATTAGATAATATGACTCTAGAGTAATCTTGGTTAGGTCAAACTCTAGATGTAAGTGCTTTTTGAATTTTTGGTTGTGTAGCTTTTACAGTTATTCCCAGTCAAAAGAGAAATAAATTGGATGCAAAAATCAAAGCATACATGTTTTTTGGGTATAGTGAGTAATCAAAGGCCTAAAAATTACTTGATGTTTCTACTAACAAAGTTATGGTAAATAGATATGTCAGAGTAAATGAATAGATGCCATACTTCGTAGCAACTGGTATAGTTACTGATATTGAGTCATTGTTTTCTTCTAATGATTCTATTATAAGTTGTGGTGTGAAAGTTGAGCAAGATTCTAGTTCATTAGTGGAATCACATTCTAGGGAGGGAATTGATGCAAGTCATTATGTGGTTCCAATAGAACAACCAAAGAATCCAAAATGGTATTACACCATAATAGAATCACTAAAGGAAGGATTTTGCCACAAGGTGTGGAAGGAAGAGGATTGAGATAAAGAAAGTAGTTTGGTAATAGAGGTGTGCATGACACTTTTTCTCTAACAATTGTTATTTCACATGTATTTAAGCCTAATTATTTTTTAGATGAAAAATGGAAGCATGAGTTAGAATCATCCATACAATTGGAATATGATTCCTTGATGAAAAGTAAGACTTGGGAGCTCATGGATCTACCACCATGAAAGAAATACATTGGTTGTAAATGGATTTACAAGGTAAAATACAAAGAAGATGGTTCTTTAGACAAATAGAATAATTTTTTTTTGAAAAAGGTTATACACAAGAGGAAGGGGTTAATTATGAGGATACTTTTTCTCTTACTACAAAGATGGTAATTTTTAATTTGATTGTTGATATTGCTTCTCAATTTAGATGATAGGTAAACCATATGGATGTCAAGAGTGCTTTCTTGAATGGAGATCTGGAGGAGGAAGTCTACATGGTTTATCCATAGGTTTTTTAGCTTCTTGGTAAGGAATACATTATTTTAAGGTTAATCAAGTCCTTATATGGGCTTAAACAAGATCCTCAAGCTTGGTATATGAAGATAGATACAACCTTAGGAAGTCTAGTTTTAAAAGGTGTAACTCTGAACCAACTCTCCATGTAAAGGTGTCTAGTGATGATATCTTGTTTATAATTGTATATGTTGATGATATATACATCAATGGGATTAGTGCTAGTCTCATTCAGTAGATGAAGGCTAATTTTTTTTGTACTTTTGACATGATAGAATTAGGACTACTAAAATATTATTTAGGTGTTGAGTTTTGGCAAGGTGATTATGGTGTATACATGTCATAGAATAATTATACCAAATCATTATTACAAAGTTTTATAATTATTAATTTTAATCCAACTCACACACCTATGGATGTTGGAGCTAAAATTTCAACTGGCACTACTTTACCTCTAGTTAATGAAACAATGCATAATAGCTAGTGGGTAGTCTCATTTACATCACTACCACTAGATTGGATATTTATTTTGAAGTGAGTTTTATATCTCAATTCATGTATAAACCATAGGAATTAAACTGGTTAGCTACAAAATGGGTATTAATATATGTCAAAGGTACTCTTGACTTTGGCATACTATATGAGAAGTCTATAGATTTTAAGCTTTCAAGATATTCTGACTCTGATTGTGCAAGATCAGTAGATTCATAATAAGATATGTATTCACTCTTGGTTCAATATTTTTTTCATGTTAGAGAAAACTACAAACTATAATGTTATTCTCTTCAACATAAGAAGAGTATAAAGTTATAGTCATGGTAGGTTGTGAAACTATGTGGAAAAACAAAATCTTGGAGGATCTTTAATTTGAGTCATCAAAGCCTACTATAATTTTATGTGAAAACTAGAGTGTTCTAAAGATGGTGAAAAATCCATTGTTATATGTCAAGACAAAACATTAAGGTTCACCATCATTAAATCCAATAGTTGTCTATAAATGAATACATCAGTCTCTTTTACTACCCCACTGCAAAGTAGTCAACTGATATAATGACCAACCCACTTGGTGAAAACAAGTTCATAAAATTTAGAGATAAATTTGGTCTTGTTTTTAGTTTTATCATTAAGGGAGTGTGTTAGTGTAATTATGTATTTACCTTATTTTATTGACTAAGGTAATATGTCTATGGTTAGTTTCTTTAACCACTTAGGTTAAGAGGTTAGTTTGTCTTTCAGGCTTATCTATTTCATGCTAGTTGATGTTGGTTATTTCAACCACCCTTTCCATGTTTCTTTGGTGGTTCATTTCTTTGCTTATTTAATAGGACTTCTTGTATGGTTTGTATAATGTATGTTGTGTAATAAAATATGGTTCTATTTTCAATCTCTATGTTCAATATAATAGGCATTAGCAAAAGTGTGTTATGATGAATGTTGGCATTTAAAGGGGACATATAGATATTATTTCATGGGTCCATGAATTGGAAAGTGTTCATTTTTTTCTTTATGAAGTGATAAATAGGTGAATAGGTCTCCATGAGATCTATAAGGGCTACAAGGGTCTAATTTAAAGGTGTAACTACTTAAGGGTGACCCATGGAAGTTGTGACTAACCTTTGAGGATGGTATTGAGTTGTATCTCAATGTGAGAGAATCATTAATGGCTAAGTCATGTCTAACTTCTGACCAAGATAGTGATGCTCATTAATTCTCTATAAATATTGAAACCAAAGGTGATGGTGCATAACTTTGATGAGGTGTGTATGTGAGAGTTATGGAGCTAAGGAGAGGGAGAGTGCCTAGTAGATGATTTGATGAGCATAGTAGATTTATGACTATGTGTATGACTTATGGGTCATGTTTCTAATGTTAGAATAGTGATCTTGCAGTTTGAGGGTGAATGAAGAGGTCTAGGGTGTTCTAAAAGGATGTTTTGGATGATTTGAGTGTGCAGAGTTGAAGAAAGTTGATATACTTTGTATCTCCATCATATTGATAGGTAATCAGTGTTTATGGGATGTTGTGTTCATAGGTATTATTTTGGTTTCATCCTTCTTACAAGGTGAAACTTGTTAAAGATCTAGTTGTTATGGTAGCTTAGCTAAATGGGTGTAGTAGCTCCTTGTGGGATTATAGTCTCAATAAAATAAGGGATGGTAGTTCATTAATCAGTTACAGTTGGTCTAAATTGGTTCTTGTTAATATAAGATAGTAGTCCAATTGTAGGTTCTAGTGGGTTTTCTCCCCAAAGAGGGCTTCCCACATATGTCATATGTTATGTGATTGATCTTGCATTATCTCTCTTATTCATTACTAGGAATGATGTGTATGCTTCATGAATGCTTGTGGTGATTGATTAAGAGTTTTAAAAGGTTTGAAATTGAAGTTGGATTATCTGAGATCATTGATTCACCCCCCTCTTAGTGATTTTACCTCTAATAATTAGTATCAGAATAGGTCCTTTGTTAAATGCTTGATATCTCGAAGGTGATCAAAGGTACAATATGGGTAGTCATCAAGGAGGTTTCTCTACTAAGAAAAGACCAATGTTTAATGGATCAAGGTATGATTTTCTGAGTGCAAGGATGAGGATCTACATCATGTCCCTAGGGTTTGACATTTGGAAATCTATTGTGGATGGTTATTATGCACCTATTATTCCTCCATCCAATGTTACAAATAAGTTGTTTAAAACAATTCTAAGGCAATAAATGTTATCACTTGTGGTTTTTCAGAGATTGAATACACCAAGGTAATCCATTATACATCTACCAAGGAGATATGGGATAAATTAAGGACTATTTATGAAGGAGACTCAAAAGATAAGTTGGAAAAGTTGTAAATCCATCAAAGTCAATTTAAGAGTTTTAAGATTAAGGAAGAAGATTATGTGGCATCCTTTCTACAAAGAGTTGATGAGATTTTGAACATCATTAGAGGTATTGGAGAGAAGCTTCAAGAAGATATTATAGTTCAAAAGGTATTAAGGTCTCTCTCTCTCTCTCTCTCTCTCTCTCTCTCTCTCTCTCTCTCTCTCTCTCTCTCTCTCTCTCTCTCTCTCTCTCTCTCTCTCTCTCTCTCTCTCTCTCTCTCTCTCTCTCTCTCTCTCTCAAGTTTGATTCTAAAGTATTTACTATAGAAGAAAGTCATGATCCTATTATTGTTTATTTTTGGCCCACATACCAAGTTTGTACCTATATAGTTTAGGTTGCCAATGGATGAACAAATGGACAAGTTTTAGAGAACCTTAAATTTTTTTAGAGTGATTGTAATGAGTATGAAAGTGCATAGTTTTCATCTAGTTCTTCATTATGTTCATATAAACATTTTTGGACCAGTGGCAAAAATTCTAATCAAGCATTTTGTTGATACTATATCTCGCATGCATGAGGGTGCCAAGAGAGAACGATCACATGGGTTTGTTTAGCTTGGTCCTTATTTTATATGAACTAAGTTTCATATAATTTTAAAAATTATGGTATAAGTTATGCATATTAAAATTTGGATCCTCAATCATATTTCACTAAGCTTCCCATACTTAGCCAAATGAACTAGACTATCATCAGGATGTCATGCAAAAATGAATGGACCAGTCAACTTGAGTATTTTTTAGACACACTTAGAAGGATAATAAGACCAATAGATAAAATTGGTCATTCCATTTTACTATAAATAACATCTCTTGCAAGTTTTGTGCCTCCATAATTCTTTTACTCCAAGATCAAAGCCTTCAAAGTTAGTTGAAAATCTTAAGATGTTCATATAGACATCAAGTTTTAGACAGAGTAAATGAAATCCATTTGAGATTAAATATGATGATGAAACAAATGTTAATGAAGGTCATGTTAATGTAATATTATGGGATAAAGGACATCAATTTTAAGATCATGAAGTATACATTGGATTTAAAATAGTAGGTCCTAGTAGATCAATGATTAGTGTCTAATCAAGAATTCATATCTAACGTCAAGTTGAAGTTAAAGGGGTCAGTGAATCTCAAGAGAAAATGCATACATGACAAGTGTTAATAATGAATTAAATTAGAAGAATACCAATTAATTATGAGGATACATATAGATCAAAATCAATAGAGCGAGATAAGTCAATATGTTAACAATCTGAGTAAGATTTTGACAGCCAATCAAAAAAAAAGTGAGCCCAAGATTTTTGAGGAAGGATGAAAAGCCATTTTTGACCAAGGGAAATAAGTTTTATTAGTACCATCCCAATGTAATTAAATCTCATTAAAATTCTATGGAGTGGTCAATATGATGTAGTAAGATATAAGGAACACATATCGATCGGCATTAAGGTTAAATATGGACCTCTGGTTCATATTTTGGCTTGGGAAAGGATTTTTCTAAAATAGTTTTCTCCATTTTAGGAAGGATGTGTGTATGTATATATGTGATTTTGGTTACTATAGAGAAATTATGGGTCTATTTGGACCTATTATAATATATAAAAGTGTTATATAGTCTATAGGTCTATATTGATATGGAAACTATAGCGAAACCAATAACCTTAGATTTTTTTTCCACTTATAAATGGACTTATGATCTAAACATGAAAACAAAGTAGAGATGTGATTAATGAAAATGGTCATAATCCTTTATCATGGACATATTCTTGACAAGAAGTCACCTAAAATGCACAAATCCATGATCTAGTCAGATCCATGAACATGAGGTTTTGTCTTCAAGTGAGAGATGGCATGAAGGATCAAAGAAAAGGTCTTTTGTTGGGAACTATAGCTAGGGGCATTCAATTAACCCTTATAACCTTTGGGGACTTTCTCATTCAATAATCCATGAGTGGTGCCTTGATTGATCAAAAAGGTGACAAGGATTTTATTAGCTAAAGAGCAAAAGGAGATGGCTCAAGTATATTTAATAACCTAGGACAAAGGGTTATTTTTATGATTGAATGTTCCCACCTACTTTATTTCTCTCTCTTATCATATATATCTTGGTCTGATTCCCATTGAATGGATTCTCATCTCTTATAATTTATCATTTCTTTTCTAGGACAAAGATACTCATCAATATTGTTTCAAAAGTGTGTTTATTTTATAAGGTTAAACCTTATCGTTATATTGTAAGAACTACCTTTTGAATTAATAGGATCAACTCTTTGTATGTCTCTTATATTTAATAAGTGCTTAGCATGTTTGCGTATGGTCAATTTGTGAAATACATTCTTCCTAGTTTACTATACTTCTACTTACCTCTTTGAAAGAGTTTTCAATCTAACTTGTATGTATATATTAGTGTTCTATTTGGAACATTTTCTATGAAACATTTATGTAATAAGTGTGATTGAGTAAGCCATAGTTATCTTTTGTTAATCCAATGTGTGTTCAAGCTTATATGAATGTCCAGTCAACTTTGTTGTATCACCATTTTAGCCTTATTATGAGCCCTTATTCTCTTTATAACAATTTTACCTACAAAGCATTATACTAACATTAGTTTACGTGATCATCAAGAGGAATCCATCCTTATTCGGAGGTTCAACTCCACCACAGGCATCCCATAATTCTATGCAAATTGGAAAGGGCCCAAATAAACCTCTTCCAAAGGGTGAAAATTGGAGTTTTAATAGTTTCTTGCATGCCTAGTGGGACAATATTCCAAAAAAGGAGGATTGATAAAATTTTATGTTGGTTTGATCAAATTTACAATAGTAAAGCTACCAAGAAACAACATCTGGTGACTTCAAAAGGAAGAATCAACACTCAGGTGTAGAAAAATAGCTTCATCTCATGACAAAGGTGATAACAAGGTTATCCTCAAGAGGTTTTACCTTTGAATTTGTTGAACTACCTTTAAATTTAGCAAACATATTATGGTTTGTCAATAAACATCCATATCAAGAAACTTTTGCTTATAGGTCATTTTCAAGGCCTACCCCTGTAGTAAGACCTTTATTAAACCCTTGCATATCCATGGAATCCCATAGATATTTTATGGATTTTAATGTCTAATGCATTTTATCATTGGTTCACTATGATATTATCCCAATTGTAGCCCTTAAAAGTGTCCCCTATTACACTAGAAACCAAGATACAACACCCTCTTTACACCTTATGGACATAGCCATTTCTCTCATTATATATAATATCACTAAGGAAAATATAGATATTAGGTTATTAGCTAACTATTTTAAAGGAAAGTCCTTAGACTAGTATAGAGGCCTTACTGATAACTCCATTCAAACATGGGACCAATTAAGGGAGGCCTTGTGTAAGATATTTGAGGACAAAAGTGACCATTTATCACTTGTAGAGAAACTAACTACCATTAGGAGAGATCCTCATGAAGTCATGTAAGACTTCAACACAAGGTTATAAAAAACTTGGGATAGAATCCTAGTCACAGTTAGACCAACCATTAACTTTGCCTTTCTATATTATTTAAAGGATTTAAATAGTGACATATCAATGATGATTCAATCTATGGGAGGAAATATACTTCCATATGCATATGAGGTGGCCATCAAAGTAGAAAATTATCTTGTTCAAGCTGGTAAGCTTACACCTGAACCACCAATGCCCTTATTTCTTGAAATTAGACCACCTCCTATTTCTATCTCTCCATTTAATGTCATCTCTCCTACACCAACAATTGATGTAATCCCTACACCAAAACAAGAGAAAGATTCCACTAGTGGATCTAGTGATTCACTAGAGTAATAAAAATTTCAAGAGCTCAAAAAAAAATCAATCATTGGGGAATGAGCTAGTAAATGTCAAAAGGCAACATGATTTTAATAGGCCTTATCAAAATTCATATCAACCTTAACAATAATCCTTTCATGAAAATAAGCCACCACATAAGGGTAACTACCAAAGCCAGGGCCAAAGTCAAAACTAAGGACAAGGGAAACATGTCTACAATAGGAAAAATAATTACAACTAATGTTGTTAGCACTTCTAACTTCTTAGTACTAGTTAAAAATAATGTGGCTCAAGAATAAAAGGGTACCATGCCTTAGAATCAATCCTTTGGTCAACAGATTCTCCAAAATTTTGACCTTAACAAAGCATTCAATGATTAATGTTAGTAAGCTACTAATTTTGGATACAACCAAGCCCTCATGGCCCAAAATTTAGAGGTGCCTATGATGACCAAGATAGTAAATCCTCAAAAAGGTCAAGGGTATAATCAAAGACTAAATTAGCTAGATGTTACAATGATGAATGGTGAACAAGAAGAGTGCTATGCAACAAACCTATAGGCTAGTTCTATCTAAGCCTATTTTTTAGTGGTAGTAAACACAAGATTTAAAATAAAGAATATGGATGGTAATTAGGAAGTGTTAAAAGATATTCCTACCATCACTCCTTCACTGACAAAGTCAAATGAACCTATTATCACTCCAAAGGTTTTGGGCCCAAAAATGAATTAGAGCTAAGGGAATCTCTTAGTGCCTTAAGGTTCACAAGTTTAAAAAATAATAGTGCTAACTCTCAAAGCACAAGCAAAGGTTGATGGTTCACCCATAAAAATTGTTGAATAAATGAAAATGTCAAATGTGAGTGTGCCCATGTGGGGTATGCTCTCTATGCCTTATGAGGTAGACATCCTTCAAGAAGGATAGTCAAAAATCAATGTTGTAGACAAGCCACCAAGCAAGGTAAATAAATTTCTCACTAATGCAGCCAAAGGTTCAAGTGAAGGACAATTAGGTAAATTAATCAAGCCTCCTCCCTTTTATATTTTAATGATCATTAGAAACTCTCTAGTGCATAATTACCTAGTGGATAGTGGAGATAGTACCTCGGTAATGCCAAAGTCCATAGCTGATTAGCTTGGTCTAAAATATGAACCATAGTATAAAAGAGTGTTATAACTTGATGGTTATTTTCCCAAGACATTTGGCATAATCAGGGACCTTAATATGACCATTTACACCTATCTATTTGTCTCTATGGCTTAATATGTATTGATCTTGGATGTGCCTCCTGGTATTACACTATGGCTATCTAAAGAATTAATTATAAAGATAGGGGATATCTTGTAGTAGATTGGTCATATATGGCATTAAGGATAAGGTTTGGGGACAAAGTGTCAGTCAAAGCTGAGCCCATTACATAATTCCATATCGAACCCTATGGATGAGATAATGTCAACATCAATTACACCATCATTGATGAGGATGAATTTGTAATGGTGCAGGATTTGAATATTCATTCATAAGAGGTACCAAAAATGTTTCTGGATGAGTTATGGAATGATAACTAGTAGGTGGATCCCTTAGAATGTGTTGAAGAAAGGGACTTGGGAGTCTACTATTTACATGAATAAATCTAGCCCATGCCATCCATCATTATGCCTCAATAAAACCTTAGTGGTCTATAGAAGTTATTATTTCATGGCTCAAGAAGCAATAATAGAGTGGGTGAAGGTGTTATGCTAATATCCCATTTAAATGATAAGTACTTCTCTTCATATAGGTTCTAATTCAGCTACTCCTACAATATAGTAGAATATGAGGGTCTCATCTATGGCCTTCAATATGATAATAAGAGAAGGATCAAGTAGTTTTAAGCCTTTGGGGATAGTGAATTGGTTGTAAACCAAGTCAAAAGTAAAAATTCCAATAAAAAACCCCTTAATGAAGTCCTAAACACATGGAGTGTATGACCTAATTGAGGACTTTGAGGCCTTCAACATTCAATCAGTTCTAAGGGGCCAAAATCAACATGTTAATAGGCTAGAAACTATGGGGGATCATTTCGAAATCCCCAATGAATTAAAAAGGACCAAGGTTAAACCACATGTCAAAGTGGTAATAAGACAATCAATGATAGATAATGAATCTCATTGATAGCTCTTTGAAAATGAAGAACATATTGGATGTTTCTTGTATCAAGAAGTAGAGTTATCCCCCCTCAACCAAGAAAAATTATAACATTAGTATGGGGAGAATATTGTTTAATTAAGGTCCGATAAGCTTCCTAAAGGTCTATTCACCCTAAAAGGAATATTTCATAAATGGGACCATATGAGGAAGGATAAAGTAGTGATGTCAAATAGTGAATAGAACTATGAGAGAGTTCTTATCTTTGAAGACAAGCTCCTCAAACTTGGATAGGTAAACACTAAATATAAAAGGCATGACTTCATTGAGATCTATAAGGAATATGTAGACATCTTTTCTTTGAAATATATTGACTTAAGGGGATTTGATCCTAATCTATCCCAACACACTATAGAACTAGAGGCTAATGCCAAGCCTATCAAGAAAAAGTAGAGGACCATAAATCCCAAGATTCAAGATCTCATGAGAAATGAGTTGACTAGACTTATTGAATCCAAGATCATATTCCCAATTAGACACTCCTCATGGGTAGCTAATCTAGTACTTATTAGAAAGAAGAATGGGGAGATTAGAAAGTGCATGGACTTTAAGGATCTTAATAGGGTCTCTTTAAAGGATCAATACCCTCTACCATCCATGGATCAACTCCTATAAGTAATTACTAATTTAGAATTAGTGTCTCTCTTAGATGGATATTTAGCTTGTAACCAAGTGCTAGTGATAGAAGAGGATCAATATAAAACTACCTTCACCACCAAGTGGGGGACATTTGCTTATCATAAGATGACTTTTGGATTATCCAATGCTAGGGAAACCTTTCAAATAGAAATGGACATGGTCTTCTAAGGACTATTAAATAAAATGGTGTTGGTATACTTGGATGACATTATATTCTTATCCAATAATGATAGTGAGCACATGAACCATCTAAGGCTGATATTCCAAAAATGAAGAGAGAATGGGATATCTTTAAATCCTAAAAAATGTGTGTTCTCTATGCATGAAGGCAAGCTTCTAGGTCATATTATTTAAAAATAGGGATTATCCATTGACCCTAATAGAGTAAGAATTATCTTATCCTTATCCTTTCCAAAACACAATAAGGGGATCTAAATCTTCTTTGGGAAGATCAACTTTGTGAGAAGGTTCATACCTAGTTTTACAAACCTAGTCAAACCTATCATCGCAATGCTAAAGAAAAGCTAACTGTTTGCTTTCTATAATGAAATAAACGTAAATTTTTAATCTATAAGGTAGGCCAATACCCAAACACCCTCACTATTGAATCTTGATTTCTCCAAGGACTTCATCTTGTACAACTTTGCTAACATTGATAACATATCTTCTATGTTGATGTAGAAGAATGGTGAAGGATTGGAGTAGGCAATTGCCTTTTTTAGTGAAGGGATATAATGATATGAGGTGAGGTATAATTTCATTGAGAATAAGTTTTTTGTATCTTTGATAAGCCTCAAAAAATTTATGCCCATGATATCCAATAGCAGGATCCATCTTATGGTGTTTTCATCTTGGATTTAGGGATTTCCTCCTTAACAAGGATTTGATTAAAAGAGAGTAGGTTGGATCATAAAGGTCATGAAATATGATGTAAAGATCAAGGTCATGAAGCTAGTTAGAGGTAAGGGCTTGTGTGATCATATAGTAAATGACCTCCATGAAGATAAGGAATTTATTTTTGTGGCCCATTAGAACTCACAAGTAGGTGCACCTCCACATTAGAAGAGTTAGCTTCAAGAGATTGATCATTTATGAGTAATAAGATAATGCCCCCAAGGATTATATATATCCAAAAGAAGGTATTTTAGGATTAAATATATATCGTATGCATTAGTTTATGGTTTTAGTTTTAGAAAGGACATCAATGGGTTACTCCTTAGGTGCATAGATGATGACCAAGTGACTAAGCTCTTGGAGTAGTTTCATGACCTATATGAGACCATTTTGGACCAAATACTATAGTATCGAAGGTGATGAGAGTTGGTTATTACTGGCCCAACCTCTTAAAAAAATTATGCATGGGGAAGAAATTTTCATTAATGTGCCCTCTTCAAAGGTAAATAAATATTGGTAGCCTTTCCCCTTAACCCAATTCAAGTGGAACAACCATTCATGTAGTGGGGTCTAGACTTCATAAGAATTATTAACCCTCCATAAAATTTATGGAATAAATGGGTGCTCACTACAACTGACTACTTCACCAGGTTGGTGGAGGCCATTGCTTTGAATTAAGATAGTGAAGGTACAATTTTGGACTTTTATGATAACCTTATGACCAGATTTGGTGTCCTAGCCACCATAATTTTAGATAATGGATTGTTATTATTTAGTATGAAGATAAGTGATTAGAATATAAAACTATACATCTAACTCAACACCTCTTCTAACTAATATCCTTAAGGAAATGGGTTAGTAGAGTCCATGAATAAGAACTTGATTAGGATCATCAAGAGGACCATGAAGAACAACCAAAGAGAATGACATATAAAGCTAAGAACATCCTTATGGGCTGATAAGGTCACTCCCAAAAAGGCCATTAGAAATTATCCATATGTATTATTATATGTAAGGGAGGCCAATTTTACCATCTCTCTTGAACTTATTACATTGAATTTATCTCATCAGCTGAAACTGATGGAAAATGGGCCTATAGAAGTAAGGATGGTAGAGTTCATGGAGCTAGAAAAAACTAGGGACCTTGCTATGAAAACACTAGAGTCACATCAATATTAGGTCAATAAATATTTTAACAAGAAATATATAATAAGGGATATCAAATAAGAGGACCTAGTCCTCAAATGGAACTCAAGTAGGGCCAAACTAGGAAACCATACCAAGTTTGATAGCTTGTGGAGTGGTCCTTATTTTATCCATGGATACAAGGAACACAATGATTTTTAGCTTTCCCAACTGGATGGAGAGGTATTACCCATCCCAGTCAATGAAATTTATTTAAATACCTATTATTGAATATAATTTCATCTATTATAACATATTATACATGTTATAATAACGTTATGCTTTCCTCTAAGTGCCTTGTGCACATCTCTTTTTTATTCTATTGTTTCCTTTTCCAAGTGCCTTGGGTATTTTATTTTTTATTATTTATTTTTGTCCTTATTAATTTAAAATAGGTTAAAATTAGTTACAGAGGCTAATGACTTCATGCCTAATGGAATATATAAGGAAACATTTATGGGTTCTCAAAGCATAACTGGCATGCTTCCCTATGAGTCACCAAAGATATTGGCGATTTTTGGCCCACATACCAAGATTTTACCCATATGGATCAAGTTTCTAATGGATAAACATATGAATAAGTTGTATAAACCTTTAAAATGTTGAGATTGATTGGAATGAGCATGAATGTGCATGGTTTTCATTTGGTTCTTCATTATGTTCATATATACATTTTTGGGCTAGTGGTAGAAATTTTGAGTAGGTAGTTTGTCAATGCTATATCTCACACATGTGAGGGTTCCAAGAGAGAGTGGTCACATGGTTTTATTTAACTTTGTCCCTAGTTACTATGAGATAAGTTTTAGATCATCCACCAAATCATAGTATAAGCTATGCATATTCAAAGTTGGTTCCTTGGTCAGATTTCATTAAGTTTCCCATACTTAGCCAAATGAACTAGACTATCACTAGGACATCATGTGGGAATGAATGGACCAGTCAACTTGAGCATTTTTTAGACACACTTATAATTATCTTAGGATTAGTGGATTAAATGGGTTCATCCATTTTATTCTTAAGAACATATCCCACAAGTTTTGTGCTTCCATAATTCTTGTGCTTCAAGATCCAAGCCTTTGAAGTTGGTCAAAAAGCATAAGATGTTCATGGAGATGTCAATTTTTAGATAGATAAAAGTAAATCCATTTGAGATTAAATTTTATGGTCATGAAAACTCATTTTATGGGAGTGAGGATGTCAATTTTAAGATCATGAAGTAGTCATTGGCTTTTAAACAGTGAGTCCAAGTAGATCAATGGTTGGAATTTGATCAAGAATTCATATCTAGTGGTGAGTGTAGGTCAAAGGGGTGAGTGAATATCAAAAAATTTAATATCACTTTCAACTACCATAAGATCAATAACTTACAAGGATTTGTATAGATTGAAATCAATAGAGTGAGATGAGTCAATATGTCAATGAGCTGAGTCAGATTTTGATGACCAATCAAAACAATGGTGAGCCCAAGATTATTGATAAAGGTTGAAAATACATTTTGGACCAAGGTCACCAAGGTTTTTTAGGGTCATCCAAATTCCATTAAAACTCATTCAAACACCATGGAGTGGTCAATATGATGTAGTAAGATATAAGGAACATAAATAGATTTCCATTAAGGTTAAATATGGACCTCTAGTTCATATTTTTGCTTGATCAGGGTTGTTTCTATAATATTTTTCACCATTTTAGGAAGGACATATGTATGCATATATGGGATTTTAGTTCATTTAGAAAAATTATGGGTCTATTTGGACCTATTATAATATAGAAAAGTGTTATATAGTCTATAAGTCTATACTAATATGGAAATTATAGGCAACCCAATAAGCTTAAATTATTTTTCCACCTATAAATAGACCTATTATCCAAATATGAAGATAAACTAGATATGTGATTAGTGCAAAGGGTCTTCATCCTTTAGCATTGACATAGTTTCAACAACTAGCTACCTAAAATGCAGAAAGCCATGATCTAGTCAGATCCATGAACATGAGGTTTTGTCTTCAAGTCAGAGATGGTGTGAGGGATCAAAGAAAAGGTCTAGTGTTGATAACTATAACTAGGGGAATTAAATGCACCCTCATAACCTTTAGGGACTTTATCACTCAACAAGCTATGAATAGTACCTTGATTGATCAAAAAGGTGGAAAGGCTTTCATTTGCTAAAGAGAAAAAGGTGGTGGCTCAAGATCATTTAATGACATATGATAGATTGTTATTTTAATGATTTTGTGTTCCCAACTACTTTATTTCTCTTTTTTATCCCATATATCTTGGTCTCATTCCCATTTAATGGGTTCTTATCTCTTAAAATTTATAATTTCTTTTTTGGTACAAGGATACTCATCAAGATCCTTGCAAAAGTGTGCTCATTTGATAAGGTTAAACCTTGTTAAAATATTATAATAACTACCTTTTGAAGTAATATGATAAACTCTTTTCATTTTTCTTATCTTTAATCAGTGTTTAACATGATTGTGTATGGTGAATTGGTGAAGGAGATTCTCCCTAGTTTACTATCCTTTTACTTACCTCTTTGAAGGTGTTTTTAGGATAATTTGTAGATCTAGATTATTTTTCTATTTGGAACCTCTTATATTAAACATTTATATAATTAGTGAGATTGTGAGATTGAGTAAGCCATAGTTATATTTTGTTAATCTAGTGTGTGTTCAATCTTATATGAATGTCCATTTAACTTTGCTGCATCACCCTTTTAACCTTATTAAGAGCCCTTGTTCTCTTTCTAACCCTTTTACATACAAATAATTATTCTATAATTAGTTTAGGTGAGAATAAAGAGGAAGTAGGCATTCTCTAAAGGTTTAACTCCACCATAGGTTATGCATAGCTTAGGGTTATTCCCATAGTTCTACTCAAATTTGAAAGGGCCTAAAGAACCCTCTTCCAAAAGGTGTAAATCTGAGCCATAACACTTAGTTAAAGATTAATGAATTTCATGGCACCCTTACCACATATGAGATGAGAGTAAATGATCATATACCACCAAAGAAGGAAGTAACATTTAAGGTATATATGAATCCTAAGAAGAAGTTCCAAGGTAAGAAACCCAAGGAGGATGACATTTATTATATTTATGAAGATAAAGTAATTACTTTAAATATAAGTAAATTTAAAATAGGTTCTAGAATGTATAAGGGTAAACTACCCCTAAATATTTCAAATATGTAAATAGAGGACATTTTGCTATAAAGTGCCCTTATAAGCATGATGATGAAGAACATGGTGAAGATCAAGATGAAGATAAGAAGACATACAAGTTTGATAAGATGAAGAAAGGATTTAGAAGGTTTGAAAACAAGAAGAAGTACTTCAAGGATAAGAAGAGTCTCTACACCAAATAAGATTGTAACTCATTAGATGAGAGTGAATTAAGTGACTCAAAATATGATCATGAAGATGATGGTCATATTGAATATGAAGTCCTCTTCATGGCTAAGGAAGGAATTTATTCACATCAAAAGGAGTCTACATGGAATTATTTAGATGATGATGAAGATAAGGTGGACTATGAGACTGAATTGATGAATGCCATTTAATAACTGAAGAATGAGAAGAAGATTAAAAAGAAGATGAAGTCACAAATCAAGGACAATGAGGATAAATTTATTGTGTATGAATCAAGAATGAATGAAGACACCAAGGAGCATGAAGATATGATCAAGCATATTTGTTCTTAATTATAAATCATATTTGCAAGCCTAAAAGCTAAATAAGATGAATGTTCAAGGTGTGTAATTGAAAATGAGTCATTGAAATCTAAGTTAGAAAAGAGATCTAACAAGTTGAAGTCATTTTTGAGATTTGAAAAGAGCTCAAGTGATTTAGACAGTATTCTAAATGATCAAAAGAATGTAAGTGATATAATTGGTATTGGATACAAATAAGAACCATAGAATTTAACTTAAGATAATATGAAGAATAATGTGAAAAATAATAATCTAAATTTGAAGGAAAATCATCAAACAAGGAATGAAGGTGTTGGTAGATTGAAGATAAATCACATCAAACAAGCAAATGACATGAGATGTGCAAGTTTCAATCATTATTGTTACACATGTAATCAATTTACACATAGAACTAGAGAATGCAATAGATATTTTAGAAATGATTTTGCATGGAACTATGATAGGGGTCATCATTAAAATGGTGTGAACAAAGTTAAGTTCTTCAACTATCTTGATGTACGACACTTTGTAAACCATTTTCCACATAAGGTTAGACAAGGTGAGTCCTCTTCAAAAGGAGGAGGTTATTTCATTTGTCATGACATAGGACACATTGGATGTTTCTATCTAAACAAGGTAAGAAAAACTATGTTTCCATCAAGGAGTGTTATTTGATACAACTGTGAGAAGATTGGTCACATTGCTAGATTATGCAAGCAAAGGCCATCAAGTAAAAATGAGTTCAATCAGGATCCTAGAGTCAAAGGAAGAAGGAAAATTAACTCATGGAAACCAAAGGTGGTAAGTCTAAGTCATGATCAGTCTATTGGTCTAAGTAATCTATTTTTTATGGTGGATAATGTTATAGAAGTTAAAGAGTGTCAAGGGATTTTATGGTCTATTCATGTTGTGGATAGAGAGAATGAGTTCAAGGAGAGGACCAAGGTGTTGGTTGAGGCTAATTTTGAGGTGTGTATAGATCCAAGTGAAAATTATATTATTTTTGAGAAAGTTTCATTTAAAGAACATAAATTTTTATTACTTAGTGATGAGGTTCCAACCTGCAAGGAAGATTCTATAGATGAAAAGGTATGTCATGAATCTATGTTGTCTCCATGTATTATCAATCCAATAATAAAAGAAAAGGATAATGTTGTAGTGGTTGATCATGTTACTTATATTACACCTAAGAAGAATAATAAATATAAGTATTATATGGAATAAAGAGGATAAGGAATATGAGGAGTTATGGGTAATCCTAGTTTTACATTATTCTAGGACATTGTGAATTAGGATGTCTTTACATATGCTTCTTAAGAGACTCCTTTTAATGGAGAAGTAAGTATTGATATGGTTTTATTTATATGATCTTATAAGGCTATAGATGAGTGTTCTTAGTTGGATCAGGTATGTCCAAGTGGAAGATATGTTGTGGTGATGTCAAAGTGAAGTCATGATGTTGATAGTTGTATATGATCAGTCTGTAAGGTCGGATTGAAGGTTTATAGGTGGTAAAAGAGGATTTATGTTTTCTCAAGATGATCATTTTTGGATAAAAAAGGTCAAAATACATGGTATAGGAATTCAATGTTTAGAAAGGTATGGAGGCTCAAATTTTGGTCTAGAAGTGTGTGATGGTTATCTCCAAATGTGCATGAAGTTTCATAATGGGCATTGACCAGAAGGAGGTTTGTTGACCTTATTTGTTTAGATATTATAGATTTTTTTGGGCTTTGATAGCAAAGTTTTTTCCTTATGAGTTTAGATATAAGGCTTATTAATATGTTTAATGTGATAAATGGGTTATCAAATCAATATTCATAGAGATCTGAAGGTTTGTAGATTTCAAGTTATTCAAGTTTTTGTCAAAATGGAGGCTTAATTAACTAGTAAGTTTGTGAAGGAATCATGTTTCATAGGATGAGTTAGGTGATAAAAACTGGTTTTATTGATGGGGAATATGAGTGTTCTCTAGATATGAAATTAAAAATCTTGAAGTTGTGTCTATAGAAAGTTATGGGCTCTGCAAGTTCCAAGTAGAGCTATAAGGAGTCTAGAGAGGCCTAGTATGAAGATTTGATGTTTTATTTTTGGTATTTTTTTCAAAAATACCAAGGTATGTTTATTATCATATTATTTTGTTGTTTTTTTTAACATATTTCATGTTTTGAGTGTGGGTTGAATACATCTATTGGTGTTCATGGGATTGGCTTGTGAGAGAAAATTTGAAGGCAAGTTTGAAGTTTCTTCATGGTATGTGAAGATATGAAGATTCCCAAAAGGTGAAATGGATAATATATCTTAGGATGAGTCCCTATCATATCTTTATTTATATATTTAATCATATTTTATTACTTTTGTGTATTATTTCTTCATTGGATATAATGCTTGGTTGAAGAGAGTGTTGGCATGTGGCAAGAAGAATTTGACAAGGCAAAGAAAAGGTAAGATCAAAGTAAGGGGGAGTTTATATCATATTTATAAGTTGGTCCTATATTTTTGATGGTAATTTTAGGTCCTTAGGATTATTTTGTGCCCAATTTGTCATTGTGTCAAAGGGGGAGAAAGTTCCTATTATGAGAGTGCTTAAAGAGAGAGAAGGAAGGTCAGTTATATGATGGGTGTTAACGTCAATGACAAAAGGGGAGATTGTTGGAGAGTTTTCAATGATGTCATGGTGATCTCATTAATGTGTCTAGGTGAGTGAATAAATTATCTTGATATTCTAAGTGACAATGACAAAGTGTGCAATATGCTTATCATAGTATGCTTGAAGTAGGTTTGGTTGATCTTCAGATTTGGTATATTTTGAGATGATTAGGGATGAGTCTTAAGTATTGAGATTGTGAAATAGGTTATATCAATGGTCAAATATGATTATATATCATATGTTCATATTTTTAATTCCTCTGATGGTCCATAGTTTTCATATGGACATTTTGGGTTTAGTGGCAAAAACTTTGAGTAGGAAGTTTGATGACATCATAATTGCCATGTGTGGATGAGTTAGGGGGAGTCAGTCATATGATTGTGATCAAATTAGTCCAAATTTACTATGTTCTAAGTATAAAATAATTAAATGAATTGAAAAAAAAGATATATGTGAGAGAAATTGGGATCCTAGGCATTTTGACAGTGTTTTCATGTTCAAACAGAGTTGGGTGAGCAGTTTGGTGACATCATATATCACACGTGTGAACATTTCAAGTATAGATTGATATATGGATAAATTACCCTATGAGATATCTTATGTGATAAATTTTATGTCATGTGACTAAGCATGACAAAATATATGAAAGTACAAATTTGGGATCAAAGGTAGTTAGATAGTGTTTTCCCATACTTAAGCAAATTTGCATATGGCAAGAAACGTTGAGTAGGCATTTTGATGTAGTCATATTTCACACATGTTGTAGTTTAAATATAAATTGTTCATATAAGTTTTTTTAGTTGTGTGCCTAGTTGATTTGTGCTAAATTTTATTTCATGTGATGAAGCAAATCAAAAGATATGACTATGCAAAGTTGGCCTTCTAGGCAGATATCAATGGTCCCCATACTTTATTTTGCAGGATGTTAAAGATCAGGACTTGATGGAGATATAATAGTTCATAGGTGATTTTATAGTGAATATATATGGTGTTTATTAATTCAAATGAATCAAATTATTCATTGGTTAATAAATTTTAATATTGATATCCTTATGAAAGGATCAATGGAGCATGTTTGTTCCAAGATGTCAGGAAGTAACAAGATGAGGATGAGTGTTCAAAGTTAAACATTGATTAGAGGTAAAGATCAAGATTCTTATAAGATCTAATTGTGAGTATATGTTATTACATATACATATTAATGGTTCATATTAAGTGATACAATTTCAAGGTGTCCAATGTTTAAATATAAATAAATATCGAGATATGTACAAGAGATCGACAAAGTGCATTAAGTCAAATAGTCAAGATGAAGATCCAACGATGTGTGATAAAATGTGAATTTAAATATATTTACAATAGATATTTATGTTGCATGATTAATATAATTAGTGAGGACATGATATGATATCATAGGGTCTGAGTTTTCACTGTGACCATTTGAATTCAAATATTTGAATTTAACAAAGGGAAAAACAAGTGATCTCTATTTTGGCTATAACTTTTGATCCAAAAAGAATTTAATGGTGATATAAAAATAAAAAATTTAGAGGACTACATGGAGAATCTATTGAACCTAGTTAAAATATTTGAATGTATTTACAAAAAAATAAATTAATCACCAAAGTTTATTATGTGTTTGACTATGTTCTATAAGTGACCCGAGAAGGATAATTGAGCGTGTGTTGATGCCATATCAATGTTTAAAGGTGAAATAGATATTGGAGTATTTTTTAGACTCAATGAGGACCATATGTGTGCATTATGAAGTTTTTATCAATCATATGCAGTATGAACAAATGGTTAAAAGTTAATTATGTCTTCATTCATAATGACTATGTGTATAAAGAAGTGTTTGAGCTAATTGGGGGTTAGAAAAAGTGTGATATGATGGATTTTGGAATTTAAAGGGGACCTATATATTATTTGGAATAGGTATATGAGTTGGAAAGTTTTCATTTTTTGATTGATGAAGTGTTAATTGGGTGAATATCTCTCCATGAAACCTATAAGGGTTATAAGGGCCTAATTGAAAGGTGTAGCTACTTAAGGATGACCCATGGATGCTATGGCCAACCTTTGAAGATGGTATTAAGATTTATCTTGATGTGATATAAGCCTTAATGGATAATTCATGTCTAATGGCTGACCAAGATATCAATTTTCATGAATGCTCTATAAATAGTGAAACCAAAGGTGATGGTTTCTAGACTTTGATACGTGTGTATGTGAGAGTTATGGAGTAAAGGAGAGGGAGAGTGCCCAGTAGAGGATTTTTTGATAAGATCATATTTAGGACTATGTGTATGATATGTGGGTCATATTTATGATGTCATAATAGTTTTTTTGTAGGTTAAGGATGAGAGAGGAGGTCTAGGGTGATCCAATAGGATGTTTTGAATGCTTTGAGTGTGTAGAATTGAAGAGAGCTAATATACTTTGTATCTCCATCAGATTGATAGGAAATCAGTGTTCAAGAGATGTTGTGTTCATAGGTGTTATTTTTTATACTAAACATCTAGGGAGTTTCAACCTCCTTCAAGGTGAAACTTTCTAAAGGTAGCTCAGCTAGACAGGTGTAATAGCTCATTGTGATATTAAATTCTCACTAAAATAAGGGATGGTAGTTCCTTAATAAGTTGTAGCTAGTCTATATTGGTTATTTTTATTATAGGATAGTATTCGAATTACAAGTTCTAGTGGGCTTTCTCCCTCAAGAGGGTTTCCCACATATGGCATGTGTTTTGTGCTTGATCTTGCATTTTCTCTCATGTTCATTGCTATGAATGAAGTGTATGCTTCTTGAATGCTTATGGTAATTGATTAAGAATTTTGAATGGTTTGAAATTGAAGTTAGACTATTTGTGCTCACTAATTCATCCCCTCCTCAATGATTGTAACTCTAATAAGGGACATGATAGAGAAGGAAGAGGAAGAAATGGGAAAATAGGGAGCTTTCTATTTCTAAGCCATTAGCATTTATATTTGAACAAAGGCTATATAAGTGACTACGTAGGTCATGTGTTTAATTTATGCACAAAAAATAAATGAAGTTATATTACATTCGGTGTGATTTTCATCCTGTTTGTAGATAAAAAATTGATTTGTACATCTGAGTTAAGGTAAAGTTCCATTTGAATGAAGATGGTTACATTTCACTTTATAAATTTAGGGTCTATTTTTATGGACCTAGGGATAGAAATTGGTTCCCTCTATAGGAAAATAAAAATGGTGTAATCTCTAATAAAATTCTATGTGAAAAATAAAAATAATAAATCAATACTCATCTTGGAAACATGCATTATTTTTATATTGACTTGATACTTTAAGCTTGAATATATATGGCTTGATCTATAGGCTTGTATTTATAATTAGAGATATCTAATATGATTTAGAGATATCTAGTATGATTTAGAGGATGTAATAGCCTCATGATTTTTCAAAAAAATATTTGGCCTACAAAATTTTATTTTTTTAGGGGTTAAGTATACATTGTGAAATAAAAAATAATAACCTTCAGTTATAGACTCTTGTGCCTATATGAATAACAAAGAATATAAGACATAAAAGATGCCTAAAGTATGTTATTTTGGCTATAGGTGATTTTTTTGAATAAAATAAAAACTATAAGTGCATATTATATATTTGTATATGCTATGAAACTATGGGTTATGAGACATTATAATGCTTGGCTAGTTGTGTATATTTTTATCTTTCTTGTAGTTATTAATGTAGTGGTTTCGAAATCTCTATCATTTGAATGAGGCCAAACATTATTCTTTTACGAGTTAATAATTATATATGAAATGATAATAATAATATATCAATAGGAATTACTTTTCCATTGACTTGAGACTTTAATCTTGAATCTATATGGAGAGATATGAAGGCTTGTATTAATAATTAGATAGATCTAGTACAATTTAGATATATATAGTATTATTTAGATGATGTTATAGTCTCACGTATTTTTCAATAAATATTTTACCTATAAAAATGTATTATTTTAGGGTTAAATTTACATTATAAGTGAAAATAATAACCTCCTGTTATAAACTCTTGTATCTATGTGAATAAAAAATAATGGAAGGTGTAAAGGTATACCTACAATATGTTATTTTAAATGTAGGTGATTCCTTTTAATAAAAATAAAAGCTATAAGTACATATTATATATTTCTATATGCTAAGAAACCATAGGTTATGAGACTTTTTAATAACTAGTTAGTTTTGTATATTTGTATCTTGGTTGTAGTTATTGATTTAGTAGTTTAAAAACCTCTCAAATTAGAATGAGGCCTAATGTTTGTCTTGTATGGGTTAATGAACTAAATTTAACTCATAATATATTACACACACACACACACACACACACACACACACACACACAGAGAGAGAGAGAGAGAGAGAGAGAGAGAGAGAGAGAGAGAGAGAGAGAGAGAGAGAGAGAGAGAGAGAGAGAGAGAGAGAGTTTAATGTGTTGATACACACATATATACATATACATGTATGCATAGAACCAAGCTTAGGAATAAGATTTGATGGTGTACATTTTGTATAGTTAATCATAAGATATTCCTATAAATTATAACTTTAGTTGTTGGTGAATAGTCTAATCAAGACACAAGGATATAGAATAATATGGAGAAACTGTAGGTGAATATTCAAATTGAGTTATATGTATCTATTAATTTAATAAATAGTTATATTGAAATTTGACTTGAGCAAGGTAGTTTGTTACTCAATATCATTAGGAGGCAAATTTAGTTTCAAATCCCTAGTCTATATGAATAAAAAGGAATAAACTTGTTGAATTTAACTTTTATTACATAATATTTTGGGAAATAATGAGGATTGTATGATGGTTTGTGAATATATATTTTTATGGGTAAAGTGTATATTGGTTATTGGTTGAAAATAGAATATTATAACTAACTATAAAAGTGTCAAACAAGTATCAATAGGCTTATATGCAAATAAAGGGCTAATCAGGAGGAATTAGTGGCTTAACCTTCTAGGAATTATTTAGAAGAATTTGATATTATCTAATTAGTTCTTGTATCCACGTGATGTTGAAAAATAATTGTGATATTTGAGTAAATAACAAATTGTATAGTGAGTGATACATATATTTTATGAGTGTGAACTATGTATTGGTTGTTAGTTTAAAATTATACATTAAATATGGTAGATATTGTGCCAAATAAGTGAAAATAGACTTAGAGATAAACTATATTAACTAAGAGGATTAGTGACTAGAACTTATTGGGTTGCATAAATTAATTTGATTAAAATTATTAATTTAGTATTCAAGATGTTTTACATTAGAAAAATATGAAAATTTGTGATATTTCTAGTAGGAAATATAATGTAGTTGAAAAAGGTCATTTGTTATTTTGACGAGAATAGGTATAGGGGAAATATTTGATAACCATGTATTTAACTTATGATTTGGGTTCTTATTATTAAACCCAATTAAGAAATGATGAGTCTAGTTAGACTTTTTATAATTTTAGGTATTCTTTTGGTAAGATTATTTGAAAAATTAGGTAGCAATATGTATAAATATATGAACCAGATGCATATAATTACAACATTTGGGTGGAGTAATAGTTCCAAAATAAATGTAAGCCTAGTTTTACCTGAACATTTGAATAAAATTTATTAATAAGTCATGTGATAGATGCTAACATTATAAGTAGTTTTTTGGAAATCAAGACCAAAAATGTTCATGTAACATGAAATCGTGAAGGGTCTTTATAATTACATGAATCAAATATGGTTAATTATATTATAAGGGATAATTATATAACATTATATCCATATAAACATGCATTTTATGTGGCATGATCCATATATATTATATGATAATTGAACAATCACATATTAGGATAATATGGTGTTATGTATGTAATGAAGGCCTAAAGATGGAAACCTAATTTGCATGTGGTATCATATATGATTTAGGAAGTGATCTAGAAATTTTGGCTCTCAAGATGATTTAAAAAAAATATGTGTGAAGAATTCTTGGAAATTAATTAATCTTATATTTTATTAATTTTTGGGAAAAGTGCATATCCTTAGAGTGTTATTATCAATAGTAACATATAAAAATAAAGTGAATTTTTGTGAAACATGAATTTTTTACTATTTTTAATTTAATTCAAGTAGATGATTGATTTATTTTCTTATTATATCCATATGATGAAAATCTACTATTTTTATGCTATAAAAATAGGTTTATGAGATTGTACTATTTCATACTTCCTAGTGATATCAAATGATGAATTATAAAAGATGGTTACCATATGATGTATACATCTATCATATAGTGTCCTAGTATTTATTTATTAAAGTGTGTGTAAGAATGTCTTACTATTTTTCATGTGTATGTTGATGTCATAAAATATTGACCAATGTATCTCCATGTTCTATGTGATTGTTGCATGTATTAGTGATTTCACAACGTAGTTTTTGGATGTGTTCTTATTATCTACAATGCCTTAATATGTTATTTCATGAAGGGTATGTAAAATCCATGGTAGGAATAAGTGTGGGGGATCTATGGTATATGGTTGGAGGTAAAGAACCTCAATGATGCTCTCTCCATCCATAAGTTGTTCAACCATCAAATAATCTTACTCATGTCTATTGTACTACTTATTTGAGATATTTTTAATGCTCATATGTTTTGGGGAGATTTATACTTCTTTTGTTTTGGTATTTAATGTTAAATAATTATAATATTGTACAAACTAATACATGTTATTAAATTCAACAATTGATTGTATAGTCATACATGATTTTGGATATTATAATAGTAGTGGTTGTATTTATAATAAAAAATGTAAATTAGGTTTAAAGGGTTATTAAAAATTTGTAATATTTAAGATTTTAGTGTTTAAGATTTGTTATTTAAGTGTTTGATACCTAGATAAATCATCATATGGACCAGTGGGTTGATAATAATTTAATAATTATTACTTGATGAATTTAGATAACAAATAGTAATCATTAATTACCATTAATGATGAGGATGTTGTTTGAGTTAATGTAACTTCCAAATTTTTTAACCTATCTCTGAGTTAAACCTAGAGGAGTTATAATATAGAAATAATTTGAGGCTTATGATAAATTCCTCCATAAATGATCAATACATTGAAATTTGAAAACCAAGTATAGATAAGAATGAGGAAGATATGATCATTTTAGATTATAATATACCTCAAGTAGAGTTGATCCCATCAAATTATCAAGGATATATCCATAATTTTCAAGTGTATACTATAATTGATTTAGAGGATTGGGGAGGAGAAACAAACCAAAGAACACCTTCAATAATAGGTTTTTACTATATCTACCTATTTTAAGTTTATCATTGATGAAATAAATGAAATTGTTGATGAAAATCCCCTCATATAAATAAAATCATGACCCTCAAATGATAGTTTTAGTGAAGAAACCATTTATATATTTAATAAATATCATAGATACATAAAATAAAAAAATTGGTTTGAACAAGTAAATCTAGGTGGTCTAAAATTCATTTAAAAACTTAGGAAAGCTTGTGTTTCGATGGAAGTGGATATGAAAAGGATTAATGTTTAAATTTATTTATGGAAGGAGAACTAAATTTGTGTGATAATATAATCAATGATTTTCAATAAATGGCCCTAATTAATGAGAATCTATTAGTTTTTAAATGAATTTTCTATAATCTAAGTAAAATTCTTTTCTTATTTGATAAAAAAGTGTAAAATGGAAATTAAATGGAATAAAATAAGCTCTTGAGGATTATAATAGTATAATCAATATTTATGATGACATAAAATATGACATAAAGTCATAAATATGTTTTATTCATGTTGAATTTATTAAAGAAGGAAAAATTGAACTCCTCACTATCACTAAGATGAAAGAGAATTTTTAGAAGATGATTAAAAAAGACTTATATAAAAAATATGATTTCAAATGGGAATCTATAAATAAAATCTAGAATATTTATTCTTCACTTTTAGAGTGTAATAAATTTTTATATGGATATATCAACCAAAGAAATGAAATAAAGGAGGAAGTGAGAACACAGTTGGTACATATTTTAAACATAGTTGTACCCAAGCACAATGTAATTTATTAGGTTGTAAAAACATTTAGAGTATAAAAGTAGAAGGCTTCTCAAGAAAACTATCCATAATCGTAGAAACTATCAACTGGAAATTATCCTAAAACTATAAGTGACAAGACATCTCTCCATCATTCACAACTTTCTCTAGGCTCTCATTTTATTTTATCATTACTCATGGAATACTTGTTATTTAGATAAACTATCATCTCTATTTTGGCTAGAAAAAGGAATTTGTGTATATGGTTTCAATTAATTATAGGTTTTACTTATATAATGATAGGAAATTAAATATTAGAGTTTTTATTCATTGTTGACATAGAATACTTATAATATCTATCTTAGGATAACTAAGAGTTGGAATAATATGTTTTATTCATATATTAACTTGAAAAAACACTCTATTTTTTTCTAATATTACCTTGTATTTCCCTTGGAATTAATATTAAGGTGAAATTTACATTAATATAAATTATTACACTAGGGTTCCAATGGATATAAATTTTATTTGAAAATGGATACATATATTTGTGAAATAAATATATCAAACCACATGTTGTTCTATGATTGGTATAAAAACACACTGTTTTTTAATTTTCTATAGTAATAACATATATAAATCATCATTTGACCAAATTTTGTCAAAACTTATTCTTTAATGGCTCTGCTTTTGAATATTCAAAAAATTAATTGATGATACTTTTCTTTGACATTTTTATGGAGTAGATCTCAATGGATGTGAGTTAGAAACATTTTTTTATGTGTAGATTACATAGAAAAATGATCAATTTTGATTTAGTTAGAATTTAATGGTGTTTTAATTCATATGGTTCATTAAAAAATAGGTCACTATAAATAATATTGACATATCATGGGCAATTGAGATCAAAATAGAATACTACTTCCTACAACCAAAATTAATGTATTTTTCACATATATATTTATGTTTATTTTAAAATTTGGTATATGGACATCGACTAATTAAATAAATTTAGAGAAAATAATGACATCATTGCCTAAATAAATAACATTGACACAATAACTTTTAATTTTTATATGCCTAAGAATATTGTGAATGAGTTCACTAAGATGATTATAAAAGTTTTTAGAACCCTATAATATCTTTCAAACAAATTGAGTTCATTTGGAAACATAACAAGGTTATACATAATCAATTCAATTCAATTCTAATTAATGATTATTAATATAAAATATTCATAATGGTATGGGTAATTATATGATTTAACATACATTTAATACTTATTTCTATGAATACAATTACTTGATACATGATTTTTAGCTTATGTTTCTATGCCTAAAAGATGTTGCAGATGTAAGGAAAATAATAAATATATTACATTGATTATTATGATGGTTTAATTGATACATGGAATTATTAGCTATGAAGTAGTTGTACATATATATATATATATATATATATATATATATATATATATATATATATATATATATATATATATATATATATATATATATTAGGTTTAATCCACTAGTTGAGAATACTTACCTTTTGATTGCTAATTCATGTTACAAATAATAATTAATTTTTTATTGATTCTAAATGTACTTGAAGAAATTTTTTGTTAGGTCATATTTGAAATTAAAATTAATTGTAAATGGGTCATTATCATTTTTTGGGGGAATTCAATAAAACATGATAAAAAGATACTAGATATGATATATGTATATGAATATAATTCTATAAATGTTGAGGTAAACTAAGGTAATTATCATGTTTGAATATTAAAATCCTAGTTGTATAGGATTATAGAGTTTCATAGTAACATACAGAAGAAATAGGTCAAGCATCACATGTTGAGATGTATAAGTAAAAATACATTATAACTCAGTACAAAAAAGTGAGCACTTATGAAATCTCATACAAACTTGGACATGACATTTGGATAACCATTATGAAAATTTATACTATTATATGTTTAAGATTTATTTTGTATAGACATTGTTTATGTTTTTATTTAGTATTGAATAATGAGGAGTTAAGTTATGGACTAGAAATCTACCTAAAAGATAAAATTTAGATCATTTTTAAACACTATAGGTCTAGGTCCAGATTCTTTTGACTCTTAAATTATCATAAATGGTAGTACTATAATAAGTTCCAAATTATTCCTTCTCAAGATATGTATGGTAATTTTTCACTACAATGTTCCAGGTATCCCTAATAATATAAAACAACACTAGAATGCATAGAAAGATAGTTTTTATGAGAGGACAAAATTATCATAATGTCTAGGATCTAAAGTTTCAATTTGTAAATTACCATTGATGAAAAAACCATATTAGGAAGGGAAAATTTGGATTTGAGGGGAGTTAGCTACAAGAATTATGTAATGATATAACTAGTTTAGATCTACATAAAGAGAAAGAGACGCACATAGAGACAATTTTTAAAATAATAATATTTTACTCATTGTGACTAATAGCTCAAGATATTACAACTTTATATGAATATCATTCATATAATCATGGAGATTATCTCTCCCTCAAAATCCCACCCAAATCCATATGAATAACACACACTAACAAATAGACTATAGATGAATATATTGTTATCAAAATATATTCGACTAAGTATACATGATATATTATTAATATATCAACATGGCTAGCTATTGACTTACCATACAATAATTACTATTTAAAAAATAGTAATTTACTTAAAAATAAACAAATAAAAGTGAGAATTAATATTAGGCTATCCCTAACATTATCCCCCTTACTATGAACATGGGGAAGACATCATCCTATACTGCAACTCTCACAAAAACTCACATATGGTCATTCACTCAACTAACCACCAACCTACAAACATCAAGTGGTTTTACACTCAATCTACCAAGAAAATAAAAATAGTGGATGGTTTTACACTTAATTTACCACCAACCTACATATAAAGGATGGTTTTACATGTGGTTAACCAACAACCTAAACATCCTAAAGGTTCTACAAGTTAACCCACAACTTTCATCATGCTATAACATTCTATTAGCCCTAATCATTTTTTTTAATTCAAGGGGAAATATAGAAATGAATGCTCACTTATTTAAATAATTGAAAATGTATGTAATTCTATTCTTATTTACACACACATACACACACACACAACATAAAAATATGAAAAACACACCACACTATATATATGTCACCAAATCATTTTGGGCCCTATCATTGGTGACTAATGAGAGGCTCTAGAACCTCCAGCCTCCATTTCCTCCTTCCTCTAGTAGGTGAAACTACTCACTAGAAATAATGTTGATGAAGTTTAATTACATGTCATTTTGACTAAAATGGGATCCCCCCACAAGACTGACACATTCAACATTTGACTTAGGATGTCACATACAGGTGATAATGCATCCATGTATATTTAAACATTTATTATGAATTTTATTTTTAGCTTTGACTATTTTATAAAGATGACTTTAATAATTTTTGACAATGCCATATTTTATAACATACAAAAATCATTAGACATAAAAGAATATGACTCAAATAATGAATAATACTTTTGATAACTCCTTTGATAATGAATTTTACAAATATTAACTATAATAATTCATCAATTTTTAATATAACATAAGGCTAATATTGAAATATTTAACACATTAAGAAACAATACTAACCTATAAATGATAATTGACTTAAAATTAAAAACTATACTATAATGAATAGTGTGACACTAAACAAAATATTAAGATGCTAAAAACTACATACTATAGAATAAAAATATGAAAGATGACTCTAATTACACCATAAATTATCACAAATTTAGACTTGTCTAATAGCTCAGTCCCAAAAATAGAATTTTGCACTCCTTGATTGGTGCCTTCTATTCCTGATTTGATATGCTCTTCTAGATGAAACATATGGTAGTGAAATATTGTTTAAAAAATCCTTAAAAATATAATTTTTGACACCAAGTAGTATGCATTATATTTAGACATATTATACACTTCATGGGTTTTTGATAATCAACATATCATGATGCAGATCAATAAATATATGACATCTCTATATGTGATATATAAGGTAGATCTTGAAAATTATATGAGCTATACTTTTGTAGGGAGAGAAAAATGACCAAGGCTCTATACGAATCTATAGGTTTAAATATAGATCCCATAGATAATGGAATGCATAAGAGAATCATAAAATCATTTGTTTTCACATAATAACATATGCTTTTGAAATTTAATGCATTCCTTTTAGTGTTCCTATGGTTTCTCTCATGAATGAACTATAGTAGTGATGCTTATGGATTTGATAGAATGAGTTTTATGATGCACAATGAAATGGCATATCTAATCAATGTAGATAAGTTGATATTTATTCCATAAATAGAAACAAATTCAAGTGAGTAATGTACATCCATGATAGATATGTAAGAAATTATCAATCTTTGTTTCCATCTTGATTTGCTAAATTAGATGTCAATACTGAAAGAAAGCAAACTAAATTGATGAAAAACCCAAGTGTGCCAAAATAAGATTTTAAAACAAAACATGTAGTAGGAAAAGAGTGAATGAAAGTCTAAGTGGATGCAAGTAATGTTGAACTATATGTGATCTAAAGATACATCACCATCAATATGAGAGTACAGTCTGGTCTAAGATCAATAAAAAACTAGACAAAACTAATAGTTGTAGATGCATAGGCAATCTTTATGAAAATACTATATAGATTTAATAAATATAACAACTATGAGGATTAATTTTTAAAGGATCTCATGACTTGGGTTAAGTAAAGGATTTTCAGAAATTCCCCTTCATAGGTAATAGACCATTGACCCACTTTAATACTAGATGATAGAACAAGTTCAGATCTGCATAAATAAAAAGAGATGAACAAAGAGATAATTTTTAAAACAATAACATTATTCTCACCATGATTAATCATTCAAGACATTAAAAATTTATAGAAATATCATTCTTATAATCATGGATATTATATGTCCATCAAAATCTCACCCAAATCCCTATGAATAACACACTCTAATGAATAAACTATAAATGAAAATATTTTTATCATAATATATTCAAATAACTATACAAGATATATTATTAATATACCAATGTAACTAACTATTGACTTACCATATGGTAGTTATTATTTAGTAAATAGTAATTTACCTAAAAGTAAAAACTCAAATGTAAACACTAACATTAGGCTATCCCTAACATGTAAGTCATGCCAAAGCTATAAAAAACCATGATTCATAATGGGAAAGATGAAAATATAACACTAGGAAGGTAAAACAAAATAATTATATGAAAAGAATGTTTAGGTTAAGTCCATAAAAGATCAATAATGAAGTCAATTTATCATTTATTTTCTAAATAAAACAAATAAGATGACTACGAGTGAAGGAAATATGAATAATTTGAATATGAATTTTAGGTATGCATGTTTATCTTCCTATGAAAATGTTGTAGTTGTTCTTTGCATAGGAATATTAAAAATTTTCCCTTAATATTTATGTTGTTGCATATGAGATTATGGATCTCTATAATAAATGTTTTATCCAACATATATAATAATAATACACATGTCATATATAAACTATATAAAACATGATAATGTATAATGTTATAACATTATAATAACATTATCTTATTGTATTATAGTACTTATTACTAATCAGTGTATTAATATCTCAACATTAGTATTTGAAATTGAAATAGGAGATGGAGATGTAGTAGTGGGAATAAGTGATGATGGAATGGGAATGGTAGGCCTCACTAGTGGAATGAAATGTGGTGATGGAGTGACTAGATTAGTCACTACTGGGATAATAATGGATGGTGAAGTAGGTTTCCTACTAGGAAATTGCACTACTATTGATGACATCAAAGGAGAAGAAGTAATAATAACTTTAGACAAAAAAGGGAAGGCTTACCTATTATGCAATAGTTAGGGGAGGTAGTGGAAACATAGAAATTCTATTTTTCTCTCCACTAGGACTTGCATGCATTTATTATTCAATTATGTGTTATGTAAAGGTTGTAGCAGTTGTTTGTGCATAGGAGGTATAATGAATCCTAGATATTTATTCAATCTAACATACCCTAGATGGCCTAACTTCTTCTGAATTTTATTGTTCCACTTGAAGAGTGGGTCCATGAATGGGTTTGGAATCCCATTGTTGATTCTCAATATTTTTAGCATCCTCCTTGGTAATGATATGATCATATTGAATCTTATGTATTATTATCATAGACATATTAGCTCAATGAATCTTGATATCAACCTCATATTCATACTTAGGCATTGATAAATATGTTTTCATGCTCATAATATTGGTGCCCATAGTTAATTCTTATCTTTTTCTCAAATTTTCTAAGGTGTCTTTTGATATTCCCTCTAAAATCCCAATGCCTAAAAAGTACATGTGAGAACCCATAATGACTCTTAATTTTACCAATGATTTTCAGCTGATCCCACCTTGTGTATTGCATTCATCCAATATCGAGGGGGTGGGGTGGAGTGATACTTGCTTTTATTTCTTCAATTCAATATCAATGTAATCAACTAACTAAGAAGTAATTTCCTACTCAACAACCTTATCTAGCATAAACCTTTGTAGGTATAGAGAGTGTGTGTTTTTCCCTCAATTATAATTATAGTGTTCTCAATATAAATCCAATAGTAACCCATTTTCCAAATAGTCTTATTTAAATGATCATATAACTTGGAATATTCTTCCCATAGATGGCTTGATATACTATGGGATAAAACATTTTAGTTATCCTTTTCATATTCCTCTTAAATCCATGCATATAAATAATATTTAACTCATCACATACCTTATTCTTAGGTTAACAAGTGGATGGTTTCTAGGGTTTATCATGGGATGTATGCATAATTATAGTTAGTATATCCACTACGTAAGACATCATATAAAAATTATTGACTTGAGAGTTCTTGGGGTTGGTGACTTTCAATATCATATTAGAGTTAATGATTTCCCCTAAGGATATAATTATATTGGAATTCAAAATTATATACAACAAATAGACTATACTTTATTGACTTAAGTGATGATTGAAACATAATATATCATGTTTAAAAGGGCCATGATGATTCTAATTACTGTCCTAAAGGAAATGATGGGAATAGTATATGTAGGACCTTTTACTTTGAAGCTCATAGGATTTCTAGTCAATTCTTATAATTTGTTATTGATATTGCTATAATTTGTTATTGATATTGTGGTTTTGAAGCCATGATTTCACTATTTCTTACTTCTATGGCATGTTTAGCATGGGTATCTTATAATAACTATCAAAGGCACTCCCACTTATATACGCTACCAATTTCTTACCTAATCTAAAATGTAGTATTTTCCTAGAAACCTTGCCATTGAATAATGAATCATATAGTAAGTCAATGCAGGGCATTACCTCTAGTTTATCTAATGAATTTTCAATGCCCACTACTTTAGTCTCCAATAAGTCATCTATGTATCTCTATGTGAAGACAAAATATGATCTTCTACCTTGTAAGGTTCAACTAATTAAACCTCATCCCAAATCTCTAAATAATGTTTGAACTCATGATTCAATGGTATTGAATCAAATGTTGTATCTTTGAAATTAGCTAGTCCTATATTTTAGCAAGATAAGGAAGATATTTATGCCATCTTTAAAGTTTTTTTCTCTATGTAAATATTGCAAATTACTAGTTGTAATGGATATTTAGATTCATAATATTCACTTAGGCTTAAGATTTACAATACTTTGCATAACTTGGAGGAAATATAGTTAGACTAAGAATGTAATTTTAAATATATTGGTTTGGCTATGTTAGATTCAATAATTTAATGCATCAATTTTCTATTTTGTGTAAATTAAGTGTAGCAATGGATTTCAATTCTTAGTTTTTATATTTAAATTTCATAAAACTATTTTTTTGGGAATTTTAATGCCATGTGGCTTCTTCTGTAAGTTCTCAAATGCTTAGTCATCTTAATATGATAGGTGTCTCATTTTTATTTTTATAACTCAAACTTGGTGGATTTGTTATTTGATTACATTTCTCTAGAGGACATGTGTTTGTATGTCACTATTCTACTAATGGTTGAGGTGTAATTTTTATATACTTTGTTTCTTTAGTCCATGGGTTATTGAGATAGTGAAAAGTGTCAGGATCTCACTACTCTACTATATATATAGGATTTAAGAACTATGTATATATCGATGGCCTATGTAGATGGGACTTAATACTCTACTTTCGCAACATTAATCATACATAGGTTTATGATGATGTCACCTGTAGGTGAGTGGGATGGTGACACATAGATGGGTCTTGATGTTCCATTTTTCCCATCATTATCTATACATAGGTCCATGATGATGTCACCTCTAGGTGAGTTGGATGGTGACACATGGAAATATCTCACTAATCTACTTACCTAATTTTGTCTATACCTAGATCCATGATGATGTCACCCCTAGGTGAGTGGCATGTGGATGGATCTTGTTGTTTTGTTTTCCTAGTGTTGTCAGTACCTTTCATTCATAGCTATGGAAGAGTGGAATATACCACATGGTAGGGATGAAATCTAGGATGGTATAAAAAGATACCTAAGTATGGGATAATTATGTTTAAGACACAACATAGGCAAAAAACCTATCTCAAGAGAAATATAGTAGTCAATTTATTCATATAAATCACAAATAAGACCATGTATATAATCACTTAAATAAATTCAAGGTGAATAATAAATCATATAGTATGAATTAAACATAACTTTGATCCTTTTGAGTCTTGAAAACACCCTTAAAAATGACATAAAACCTATTTATTATGTTAAGAAAATAACAAGTAACCTAGATGATCAAATTAATTTCCCAAGCATTAGATAAAATATTTTTCATTCATGCTTTCCAAAATTCTAAAATCATAGGTTTCTAATTTTGAGGACCTTAAGATAATATTCAATCAATATTGGGACCCAAATTAAATTTTTTTAAATGAGGTGTGTTTTAGGGAACAATAGGTTCCTCAAATGGAATTTATTAAGGATATCAAGTAGGAAACCAAAATAATTTGATGATGGAAAACATTAATTTAGGCATATGGGATTATAAGTACTCAACTATAGAATTCATTGTGTGAATTTTTTGTACATAAATTCCTTCTTAACCAAATCATGAACTTCATGATAAATATCATTGTGGGAGGAGATAAAATTAGATATTACATTTTATTGTTGTATAAAGAAAAAAACGAGATAATAGGATGAAATAATTTGATGTTCAAGAGAAAATTTTAGGACTCATGATGAGGCATGAGTATCCAACTCTGGACTAATTTGTTGTATCTTTCAAATGTCAAGCCTACATGAATGAGATGAATGAGAAATATATTTAAATTTTGGCATAGTGCATAGATTATTTCATAATGTATAAATCAATAATCTTAAATTCAATATATTTAGCTTGTAGAAAAAAATGGGAAGGGGTCATAGCCTCATTTAAGACAAAATAAGTAATCTCACTAAATAATATTTGATGGGAACTTGAGAGCATCAAAAGACTTGTTAAAATAATATTTGAGCTTCATAATCAATGTATTTGGATGTTTATACACCCTAAATTTTTCAAGAAAACATAAGTACTATGTATTTTATGTCTCTTTCATAGGAAGTTCTTAATGATGAATAAGAATCTTGTCTACATGGTCACTTTGATATTTTGTGGTTCTTTCACAAGAAGCTCTTAATGTTTAGTGGGAATCTTATTCACATGTTCACTTTGATATTTTTATCCTTATTATGACTTATTTTCACTATTTTTCACCCTCAATAGTTTCATGTCATCCATTTTCTAGTCATAAGGGCCCCTAGTAGGTTTACCTCAATCATAACCTAGTTTTGTACACATAATATAATAGTGTGGTCTTGGATATGAGTGTATCACACTATTTTCCACATCATCACTATTATCCAATGGTCATTTTTTTAACTTGTTTGGGTCTTTACCTTCCTTTAGGTCTCATCTTATGATTTTATCTATCTTTTCCCTTGTTGACCTATGAAAAAATGTTTCACATTAAAAATAAATATACTTATATACAAAGATATTCACATGGCCTTCTACATCTATAACTTAGTAATTTTTCACATAATTACTTAAAATCAATAAATAGTAAAGCTTATCACTCTACATATTTACTTAGAATCATAAATAGATTTAGACACTTAATCAAATAAGGGCCTAAGATTTACTCATTCTTACATACCTGTAAATGATTATGCATGTTCCATAAGGAAAAACTACATTAGATTTGAAACCCATACCAGTGGGATTAATTTAGGTAGTAGATAGAATAAAAAGGGTTCTGGTTTATTCAATCATAACATCTCACAACCTACCTTTTCACATTCTTTTTACATTGGATTCCATTCTCATTTCATGTGTGAAACTATTCATTATGTTTTAAAATAAATAAAAACTAAAAGGTGGCATATAAATATTATCAATAGTTATTGAGGACATATATATAACCCATGAAGCCTCCCATAACATCTTGATTTAACAAGTTTGGGAATATTAGGGTTTTATTCATAATTTGGTTAAAGGGTCTAAGTAGTAAAATCAATAAATAATTTTTCCATAATTGACCTACTAATTTGTTAATTTTCATTATTTTTAGACTTCTAAAAATAACAAGTAAATAGAGAGAAATCAAACTTAGCTTGAAACTATATTGATCTAACTAAGACAGAGGTTGATATTGACTATGTAGGACTATGAGACTATCACAAACTAAGATCTAAAATTTGTTTTATGATTGGAAAAGATCACTAAAAGTGGATATGAGTGGCACAAACAATGTATTCCTTATCTTGAATTTTTGTCCTGAGAGTTTGAGCTTTCTAGGTTTTGTTTAGTAGGTCTATGTGATAGTATCTTTGAATTTATGAAGCTTCACTGTCAATAGTGTTCCCTATAGAGTTGATTTTCTTAATTTATAAGCCTTTAATGTAATTTAAAAAAACTTTGGAAAATAGGGAAAAGGGGTTAGTGTGTGTAATATTCACTAAATGTGATTCACACCCCATGCAGTTGGCACACTGCCTACATACCAATACTCTAGAGAGGGATCAAGCCATATGTAGTTCTCCCTTTGAAAGTGTTTGGTCCAATTGTGATATGATAATGTAATGAAATGATAAATTAGGTGTGATTGATATGAATAGGGAATAATAAAAATATTTAGATGTGCTTAGGATTGTATTGGATGATTGTATGTAAAGAATAGGGAAGATTGTATGAGTGGTTTCAATTGTATTTTTTCTTTCTTGATAATATATGCCAAACCTTTCCAAATTATATTTGAATGGGATTTTATAGGGATATATTTTTCATGTATTTAATTTAATTTCATTAGGATGACAGGAATAAGGATGGGGAACTAAAATAAATTGACCATTAGGGCCAAAAATGAGCTTGGACAATAGCACTAAAAATAGATAATAGTGGCAACATTTCTCCTATCCTAGTTGGTTTCTATTGTCTTGAGTAGATGATACTTGAGAGGATGGATTGGACATGAAAATAGGGTCTTGGATCAACTAGGATTAGGTTTGGAAGGATATAGATGGCTCAAAATCAGTGAAAACAAGTCTATGAGGGTCAAAAGAGTAAGCAAGAGGGACCTATGGGTTGGGTGTCATTAGTCATGCTCAATTTACCATTTTTTACATTTTATACGACTAAATTTTCCCCCATTTATGCTAATGATGAAACAAAGTGAAATACTAGGATAAATGAAAAAAAATAAAGTGTACCTAAACTTACTTACAAATGTGAATCTCATGAAGCTTGTGTGATGCTAGGTGTGCATAGAGAGAGTATGTTGTGAGGTGTAAATTTGTAAGAAAAAATAAAGAGTAGATAATTTCTCACTAGATATGTTATATATAAAATAAGAACATAAAATCCTAGGTAAAAGAGGTGAAAAGAAAGGAAAAAATACACCTCATTGGGTATGCAAACCAATACAAAACCTATTGTGATGTTGAGTGATGCTGAGTAATGTTATATGTGTATTGTACCAAGAGTACTATCACAAATAAAATTGAGTGCTCAATTCCCTAAAAAGTGGCTCAAGAATGGAAAGGATATCCCTTTGGCTCCATATTCACCTACTAAGTGAAATTATATGGTCATACATGTGTTTAATGATGTTTGGAATGTCTGTCTAATCCCTTTGAGTAGGTGGATAAAGAATATAAAGGCTAGCTTGTCCTTTAGCTCCATCATTGCCACATGAAGTGAATCTATGAAATGATATTGGTATGAAATGTATCTTGTATGAGATGGCTCCTAAATCCCATCAATGTACTATGATATAAAAATGTTAGTGTGGATATCTGAATGTATGATAGAAACTAGGCCGCTCTTGGCCACTCTAAAAGATGGAGATTAGGCTTATATGAAAGCCACTCCAAAATTGGGAATATAGATTATGTGGAAGCCACTTGAGAACTTGAAATTTATACTTGTATGAAATTAAAACCAAAATTATGATAACCACCTATATATGGAATAAGGCATGCAACTACTAAGAATGCATGGGTAATATTGAACTCAAAAAAAAAGGAAAAAATGTGTCGTGCACATTGCCCCTAATCATTGGTGTCAAAAACATGGATTTTGATCTAGAATTTATACCAACTATCATATCTAAAACTAGAAATGAGAGTCATGATGTCATGCATGATTCCCCTTATATATAGATTCTCTAAGCAAAATGTGTATTGAAACTACTGATTTTGAATTAGTCTATTTGTGTAAATATATAAGTGAACCTAATTTTCTACCTAATTTTATAAATTCTAGTTTTTATACTATTTATATAAGATCATTGGAAATAGATGTTACTGACACTAACACTATGTCTAATCCCAACACTATTATCTTGGGCCAAATCTGATAACTGCCTGGTCTATTCTGATTGGTTTGATGTATAATTATTATTTTAAGTATTATAAAACTAAATTTTTCAATTTATAGGAGCTTTTATCTCTATGAAAAAACCCTTGTTTGTTTCCCCCTCTTCTAAGGGTAGGAATGGAGACCCTAAAATGACTACCCTCAAAAGAAAGAGCCCTGTAAGTGTGTTATGCTATAAAATATGTGATATATAAATGATAATTGACAAGATATCTCAATATATATCATGGGTTTTATTGAGATATTGTTATATCAACATTGTTATGATTAGATAGATATAATAATTTAAAATCATGTGCAATGTACTAAATTAGAAATGAAAGTCTGATTATTTTTTAGTTGGAGGGATAAAGCATGATATCCATCATGACATCTAAGAAATCAAGATAATGCATGATTTGGATCATGGCATTATAAACAATTAAAATCAATCAAGAAAGAAGCACACAAGGCAATAATCAAGAAGTTTACAAGGGTGGAAAAGGGTCCAAAAAAATAAGGGACATGGGCACATGTCACTAAAAATGGAAAAAAAACATACAAGGCATGTTAAAATTCCACATAAACATAAAGTTAAAACAATCAAGTTGGTGTGAAATCTATAATCACATAGAAGATCACATGTAAGGGACATTTGCAAATTTCCAAAGGTACATACGTGAATAGAAGGAAAAATACATTGGCAAATGTCTTAAGGCACACATAGGATAAAAATAAGAACTAATAAATTTAATCAATATAGTTATGCAAATAAAGTAAGGAAAACATGTAATAAAAATACAATCACATCTGACTAATCAAAGCAAGAGGGAAAGTATGCAAGACATGTTAGTACAAGACTAGGTATATGCTAAGAAATACACAAGTGTTATATACTAGTGAGTGTCGATAGAGTAATTTGTGTAAGCTACTAAATAATGTAAATCAAAATTATAACTAGACTATGTGGTATAGGAATGACATAACTTGGATGGTGTAGTCATGTAGAAGATGCCCCCAGTGGGTATGCATATCAATGTGTGTCTTGAATGTAGAAGTAGGATTCCCCTTCAATGGGTAGAGTGAAGCAATCAAAGAGATGGATGTCACTACACACACTCAAAGGAAATCAAGTGAATCATGTTAATGTAAATAATTTCACAAACAATAGCATAAAACAACAAATGTAAGTCTGTCATAGTAGTAGAAATGTAATTCAAGGATAATACATACAATCAAAATGTTTGTGGTGTTTTGATATATTTGAATGTTCTTTGTGTTTTGAATTTTTTTTTTTTTTTAATATTTTGAAGTAAGCTATGTATAATCAATCATAAGAAGACTATGTACAAGAAAAACTAAGAAATTTTGTACAAGCAAAAAGAAACTATGTATAAGTAAGGCTAAGAAGAGATGATACTAACCAATGAGTCTCATGGGAGTCTCCATATCATGGTGTATTGTATTGAACAAAGGAATAATTTGTGATTATGAAGCAAGATGGAATGGCTATGACTATGACTCTAAATATTCATATGCATTGTTGGTATCTTAGAGATCATAATAATTTGTATTGTTCCACTCATCATTATCATCTTGATTTTGAACTAATGGAATGTTAGTGTTGAGTTTTATTGTATATGTATCCTTTTCTCTGATAAATTATGTGTGTGAATTATTTATCTTAGGATGTTCAATAAATCCCAAAATTTGGTGAAAAACATTATCAACTACTAAAATATGAGTAGTGATGCCTTGAGCATGCTTGCCCAACCCTTAACCTTGATAATCAAATTGTTAAAGATATTGTTGACCAAACCCATACTTTTTTGAAAGTGGAGACTCATTTTGGATAGATATATTTTCATATTTTTCATGCTTTTCTTGAGCTTGTGTTATTGTTTTTTGCTCTGATTTTGCTTTTTGATCATGTTATTGTTTTGAGTTATGATTTGGTAACTACTTTTGTACTATATTTACATTTAACACTTCGTGAATGTGTTCCTATGTCATTGTGAAGTGTTTGACTGATTTAAATTTTATAGGGTCTACAGTATCAAGTATTTATTATATATTTTGTTTCAATGCCAAACATGAATCTGTGTGATACCCATTCATTCTATTATACGCACATTAATATCTAGATCTTCTCACTGGATGTAGCAGAGGTAGTTTGATCAACTTAGATTTAATCATTTCCATTAGTACCTCACTTGAAATCTTATTTTATCTTTGAATTATTTTTGAATCACTAGTTTTAGAGTTACTTTGTTTTGATTTATTATTTTCATATGTAACATTGCTTGCAACTAATTGACTAGGTGAATGTGTATATACATAATTGACAATAGGGTGCATTTGAGGATTTTGTATTATAATCTAATTTTACAATGTTGTTATATTGTCATGTAATATATACTTATATGTTTTTAAATCTAAAATTAACTTGATCATACTAGTGATTTTATCCCTTAGAGTCTCACATGTACAAACCCTAGCTAATTTTGATTGAACATGCAAGCACATATGTTGAAGATGGTTTGAAGAAGCTATAGATTGAATGTATGAATTAGGAAAAATAGTATATGATATATTACCCTTTGGAGGGGTGATAACATGTCTTTCCTATGAATGAAATATGACATTGAAACAAGAGTATCCAAGGAGGTATATACATATAGGTAGAAAACATGTATATGGGATAAAATTAATTTATGTAGAGTTATAAATTGTATAGAGATATGATTATAGAGAACATTCCACATGAGATATATAAAACAAGGGATGGAGAGTATGGAACTGTGCATTGATGCATAAAGAACTTTGACATGTGTTATGATATGTCTAATATGTTTAGCAAGATAACTTGAATTTTTTTCCATATGAGAGATAGAGAGAAAAGGGTAGAGATAATGAAATTGTACATGAATTTATAGTATTTTATTACATGAATCATAACATTTATAACATGTTTAGCATTAGAAACTTGAATTTTTTTCCATATGAGTGTGAGAGAGTATGCAAAAGGAATATTGAAATTTTGTGCATTTTTAGCAATGAATTCTGTAATACCATCCATTATTATAAAAATTAATCATGAAAATCAAATAATGAATCTTTGTACTGGCATATGGTAAACTTCATCATTCATGTACATGATAGGACTAATGATGGTCTCCTTCTTTTGTGCAAGAAATGCAAGAAATAATTGTAGATAAGTGAAACCCATTTTTGAAATATGATTTTAGAATGTAAGGTGATATCTCAAAATAAATATGACATAATTTATTAAACTAGGGTTTAAAATATGATTATTTGAATAATTACTGTGATATTTAGCAATTGAAAGTGGTTTTTTGAGTTAGATATGCAAGTAAAAAATCAGAATGTTTTTGGAAAATTAGTGATTTTAATAAGACATAGTAGATGTAACTAGGGTTTGAAAAAAAAAATATTTAAGAGAATTACTAATGATTTTTGAATTTTTAAGGGATTTTTTAATTTAAATATGCTAGTAAAATTTTAGAAAATTACTGGAAAATTACTAGGACCTATTATGGTCAACTAGGGTTTGAAAGAAAAATTATTAGAAAATTACTATGAAATTTTTAAATTTAATGCTAATTTATGATTTTATTATGTAGGTAAAAATAAAAAATATAGATGAAAAATTGGTAGGATATTTACCCTAAGGTTTCTAGGGTTTTTATGCACAAATGAAGTAAGTTGGGTTCACCAAATGATTTAACAATTTTGGGAATATTGGGGTTTTATTCCTAGTTTGTTTAAAGGGTATGAGTAGTAAAATTAGTCAATAATTATTCCATAATTAACTTAATAATTTTTTAATTTTGATTTTTGTTTAGACTTTGTAAAAATAATAAGTAAATAGAAAGAAATCAAACTTAGATTGAAACTATGTTGATCTGACTGAGACAGAGGTTTATATCAACTATGGAAGACTCTGATACTATCACAAACTAAGATTTGAACTTCATTTTATGATTGGATAGGAGCACTGAAAGTGGATAAGAGTGGTATTATCATTGTAGTCTTTTTTAACATTGTCTTGAGAGTCTGAGCTTTTTTGGGTTTTGTTTGGTAGGTCTATGCGACATTGTCTCTAAATTTGCAAAGCTTTGATATCAATAGTGATCCCTTTAGAGATTATTTTATTAATTTTCGAGATTTAAATGTACTTAAATGAAACATTGACAAATAGGTAAAATATGTTAGTGTGTGTAAGATACACTAGACATGCTTCACACCCTATGTGTGGGCACACTGTCTACACACCAATACTCCACAGAGAAATCAAGCCATATATATTTCTCCCTTTGAAAGTAATTGGTGTAATTTTAATATGAGAATGAAAAAAAAATCTAAACTGGGTGTGCTTGAAATGACTATGGATTGATGTAAAGATTTAGATGTGTGTAAGACTGTACTAGATGAATTTATGAAAAGAATAGGGAAGATTTCCTAAGTGGTTTCACTTGTATTCTTGATTGCTTGATAATATATTCCAACCCTTTCCAAATTATTTTTTAATGGGATTTTATAGGGATCTATTGGTCATGGATTGAATTTTCTCACATTAAGCTGACAAGGAGAAGGATGGGAAACCAAAATAAATTGACTATTGGGGAAAGAAATGAACTTGGACAAGAGTACCAAAAGTAGACAACATTGACACTAGTCTCCTATCCTAGTTGGTCACTATTTTCCTAGGTAGAAGGGACTTTGAGGGATGGATTGGTCATGAAAATAGGTCTTGGCTTAGCTAGGATCAAGTTTTAAAGGCTATAGATGATTGAGAATCAGTGAAAACAAGGGTCATGAGAGAAAGTAAGAGGGACATATGGTTTGGGTTTCATTATTCATACTCAAGTTACCAATTTTTGAATTTTATATGACTACACATCCCTAGATTTTTTAGGGCCCCTATCCATAAAAGGGCACTAGAGAAGTACATTTGCTAAAAAGCCACCAAATTATTGTCCAATTGACCATGTTATTGAATTGAATCAGGTGAGACTCTTCTTTTGAATTAAAGGACTCTGGAGTATTCTTATAACCAATTATAGCACTACCATACCCAATGACACACATTTTACTCTAGATAAGTATACTTTCTCCTTTACATTCCTACTTAGGCTAAATTGATTAAATTAGTGATTTATATTATTTATCTTTATTTAACCCTTTACTCTAGTCCTTTAAAACTCTAAGATTTATTTCTATTAAATCTTATAAATTTAAATCATTTAGTGAACTTAACTTACATCAGATATTGCTTTACAACCCTAATTTTCTCTTAGGGTTTTCCTTCTCCAGTCTTGTGTAATAAAATAGGGTATATAAAGTTATTATTTTCCAAATTTTTACACATCTTAACTGATCCATATTAGTCCTCTATTAGGGTTTTCATTGATTCAATATTTTATAATGTTATCTAAAATTGCTTCAAACCCTAGATATGCATACTTGGTCCTCATGCATTCAAATATTATCCCTTAGGGTTTCAATTCAATTTATGATTTTCCATACTTTAGGATGAATGTTTATCATATTTTCAAATATATTTATGTTGGATTATCTTCTACCCATTTTTTTCTTATTATTCATTTTTTACATTCTCTTTTATGGTATGTTTTAAATGATGTCTACAAAACCACTTCCCCCAAACACAATTGATCAATTTTTAAACTTTTTTCATGATTATACAAATGAATGGACCCATTGTAGAAATTATACACTAGAAAATGATAATGAACACGATTTCATTTATAATGATGACGATTATTATTATTATTATTTTAATGATGGATATGGTGATTACTATGAGCATGATAATGAAAGTTATAATGAGGATATAATAGATGTATCTTATCCTCCTCCTTTCTCTTCACCCATTTCTCAAAATCAATTAAAAAACATAAGGCCAAAAGAACCCCTATAGGTAGTGCTTTGTTTGAATAATATCCTAGCTTTTCAACCACCTTTGTTACATCTTTATTCCGATTGAACCAATATAAGAGAAATAAAATTGATTTATTTTTTCATGGTTCAAACAATATTATTCCTTCACATGATTTTCCTAACATAGAAAATGAAAATGGGATTTCTTAACCTTTCTCAATTCAGTTTGAAATAGCATGTACAACTGTTATTGCGCCTTTTATAGGTTTACAAACTAAAGTAGATGTTATTATGTTTCCACCTTATTTTACCTTTCAATATCAACATATGGATTCCATTAAAAATATAGAAATTATCTATAACCATTCTCCTACATGTCATAATGTGCCAAATGAAAATATGATTTCTACTTTTTCTACCTTTGACTTCATTATTGAAAATAATGTTACCATATGCATTCCATCCATATCTAGTGAATATATGCATTTCATTCAACATATGCATGATGATATGTTGCATAATAGTAAAAATTTAAAATACACTTCTAATCTTTCTCTTACTAAGCATGAAAATGACAGTTCTTGTTCCCTTATCTCTACAAGTGGAATAGATTCTAATTTTGATGAAACTTGGAATAACAATAATTACCATGATTTTAGTCAAGAAGAAATTGAGTCTAGTCCTCTCTCTACTTCAACCATGTCTCATGTTTTAATTGATTTCTTATTAAATGATAATTTAATCAATAATATGTCTTTAAATAAAAATATGCAAACTTATATTCATGTTCATAGTTTATACATTTTGCATTCACATGGTAATAATGTGTCTTCTATTCCATTAGAATGTGATACTTATTTATAAATTAAAAAAATAAGAGATACCAATGAATCTCCTCCACACCTTATTACTAAAATAGAACCTTCTCCTCATTATAACCTCCATAAGGGTAGTCAACAATTTCCCTCTCACCAAGTCTAACTTATCACCCCTCCAAAGGTTACAATGAGCCCATTTAATATCTATGATAATGATCCATGAAATAGTGTAGGATAAAATTAAATATAAGATTTAGTGTTTAAATGAACATATTAATTATGTTAACATACATTATCAAAAGGTAATCTCTTTGATTCATGTCATGTTTTATTTACAATAATAGGTACATCATCTCACCTTGGAAAGTAAAGCATACTACTCTTGGGTTGATTCCTTTGCTATCCATGAAAATCGAATTCCATGCACAATTATGAATGCAACATTACCAAAGAAGTTTTAGATACAAATATTAACTAATTTTAATGGACATGGATACCCATACTTACATATCAAATCCTATATAAATTATATGTCACATATCACTGGAATTTTGATTATCCTAGAATCATTTCCTAGAAGTCTAGAAGATGAGGCATTAAATTAGTTCCATCATTCACTCTCTAGTGGTTCACTATATGCATATGATGACTTATAATAAGTCTTTCTCATTAATTATATCTAGAATAAGGGACCTTGAGTCACATATGAGAGGTTTCCTTCACCACACTAGGGTAAGTCAGAACCATTAAGTGATTACATTTTCTGTTTCAAATCATGTATGTGATAGTTGATCTACTAACCGATAGATTTAGAGATACAATACATCTTTTTTAAATGAATAATTTTTTCATCTTAAGGAGACATTTTTATATGAGATAAAAATATCATTTTAGAATATATGCCATACAATTATGACATTAGAGAATAAGTTTGGATTAGTTGACACATATTAAAAGGTAGATTTTGATTTTAATTTATCACAACCATAGTCATTTTATATGGTCCAAATACCTAATCCACCTATGCCTAAAGAAAACATGGCACCAAAATCACCAATCAAGGTAATCAAAAAAGTAAAAGAGACCCTTCATAGAGCATATACCATAGTGAGTAGAGCACAAGACACCAACAAAGGGGCCATAAATTTTTTAGACATTGTTGTATTAAAAAAACTTGCATTGGCCAACATTGGCAAAAGGTTTTGTGTTGTGTGTCTCAATTGGATCATTCTCATTGACCCAATTACTTGTGTGTTTCATTTCATTTATTGTTTCAAAGTACATTGTAAAATATTTTTCTATTTCTAATACACTGTCATTCTATTCAACATAGTCTCTTATAGACTATTTTTCTTCCTTGCTTGTAGTACTAAGTTGACCTAGTCAACCCTATATCTCTTTTTACCAATTACATTAACTATGTTGACCCAGTTAGATTTGTACTCTTATTAGACTCTATTTTTCCTATTTTGTAGTACTACATCAACCCAATTGACCATGTACTCTTACTATCTATATTTTTCATCCAACTCAGTTCCTTATTTTTATCTCCTTAGAATTCTATTCATTTATTCAAATAATCATGAAACCCCCTACTAGAATTTTCTTGGACAACCTGAATCCATTTAAAAAATATATGTTGTTCTCTTTGATTCTTATCTTTTCTTCCTATTTTTATTTTTTATGGCATCTTGTGATGCCCATACCTACATCTAATTACCCTTTGGGGCATCTTAAGATGCCCACTCTTATTCTTCCTAGCATGATACCAAACTAACTCAAATTCAAGAAACCTTCCAAGACATAAGCTTGTTTCTCACATGCTCATAATTGATATAGAGATTAAGATAGATTACTTCCCTTATTTTCATTGTTTATATATATGCTATCTATCTAAAACTTTTTGTAAGATACTTACATGAGTCTCACCCTCTGTAGAAGTTCCCTCTTTTTACAAATCTTAGTCGTTCCTTTTGGTCTTTTGGTTTCCATTTTTCTCATGAATTTCATTGTAAAACCATAGATATGACCTAGTCTTCCTCATGATGTAATTTTATCCTCTTTATTTTTCTTAGTTTTTAAACACTTTTTGGCACCCCTTGGTTTATCATTTGTAAGTTATAGTGTAAGATCATATATAGGACCTGACATTCCTCAAAAATACCACCTTTTTCTTATGCCATTTAGTTTTCCAATACTTTTTGGCACCTTCATGGGTTTATCTTCTCTAATTTATAGTGTAAGACCATGGATAAGACCTGGCCTTCCTCATAAAATCACCATCTTATCATTCACTTTATATAATGTGTTTTTAAATGATTACACATTATTGGTCTTTGTTCTCAACCTTAATTTTTGCTTTTTTTGATATATGAAATTTTCATAACAAATAATGTTAGCATGTTTTACTAGATTTCCCTCATTATTCTAATAAGGAATCACACTTTACTATCATTGTATCCCTTTTTCACCCTTTTTCACATTTTTTATGATTTGAAGTAATAAAAATTATTTCATGTTTCATTCTTCTTGACTTACTATCCTTTTACTCCACATTGGATACAATAAGGTCCAAATAAAGATATCACTTTTATTTCACATAGATTTATGAGACTCTTAGACACTATACTTTCTAATTTATCTCTCTTAGTAACCAAGTCCCAAGTATTCAAAATAAATTCATATTTATCACCCATGTTTGATTTTCCAAATCTATAAGGAAGATGAATATAAAAAAATCCATCAAGAAAGTTAAAATCCAAATAATTTGAAATAAAATTTAATGATATACAAAAGGCAACATAAAAATTTCAAAGTCAAAATCACACCAAAAGATATGATTACAAGCACATTTCCTATCTCCAATCAAAGTTCAAAATCCACAATTCAACTCATAAGAGAGCTAAGGTCCATTGGGGTAAAGTAGGCTAGTAGATTGGAATAGGAAAATTCAAAAAAAAAAAAAAATCTATGGTGATACCTACTTTCTCATGAAATTACCCAATATTTGTAGTAGACTGATGGCTTTATAAGGGGTCCTGAGGAATGAGGAACATGTCATGGGAAGGTAAGTCCATTTTACTATTCATGTATCTAGCCTTCATGGGATGATCTATATACTGCATTTATTGACATAAGATTTGTGTGGCTAAGATAATTTCTTTAGAGTCCTTAAGTTCAAAAGTCCTCCTGTTTTGATAAACCTAATTTCAGTGTCTTAACTTTGATAAAGAATTCCTCTAGCTTGGTTTTTCCTTCATTCTCCCCTCCACCCATTTCATTTCCTTCCTTGATAGGCATGCGTGATTATTAATATGTTTTCCTTCTTCTATACTTCCTTCTTTTACACTTCTAAAAAACATGCTAGCACCACTTTGTTTTAGTTTTTTCTATCTTTAGAGCAAAACAACATGTTTAAACAACTATGCATTACTTTATTTACACCATGGTTATACATTTATAGACTTACTTTACTTTTTTTCTTACCATTTATCATTATTTTACCTCCCTTTTTTGTGGACATCTAAGTCTATTTCTACTTTCATGTAATTTTTCCATTATTAAGTGAGTCTGGTTTGTTACTTCTCACTCATCAATGTCATTTTCCCTTTCATGGACCTTTTCCCATTGATTATTGAGTAAGGAATGTTAATGTTCACTCATCAATGTTTTTTTTTATCATTTTTTATTGCCCATATTTATTTAAGTAAGGATTGTTACTTATTTTACATTAATGTTTGATTACCATCCTTGTAGACATGTATCCTTGATTTGATTTGGTGAGTTTTCCTTTCTTACATAAGGTTTACTTATTTGAGTTTTTCAATCTTTCTTAACCTTGGATTTTTTATTTACCTAATTATCTCTAAATATTTTTGACTTATTCATTTGGTCTAACATATCACTTGTCACCCTAGCTTGCCAACTTGTCAATTACATCCCATCCACATAGCACCAGTTACCTTGGATTTCCTACGTTTGTTTGTTTTTTCTCTTTAGTTTTGTATTCTTGGGTTTATTGAAAGTAGTATATATAACCTCCACAATCAAAACTACAAGTAGAATAGAAAATAATCCAAAAATAAAATTAAGTCAAGGTATGCATACATTTACTTGTTAGTTATTTCCATTTTAGTCATTTATTTTTAGTTATTTTTCTTTAAAATATTACAATTTGTTTAGCCTCTACATTGTGTGTTACTATGTTATTTCTCAAAGCACCATCCCCTATTATACCTAAATGACATGTTATCAACTTCAAGTGGGGTATATTTATACACATTATATTTTCAAACTTTTATCAAATGATGATGCCTTATATTTTGAAGGAGCCCATTGAGTCTCAATCTCTCTGAATACACGCCCTAAGGGGTTCACTAGAAAAAGTGTGGGCATACCATTAGTGCTTTAGATGATTTTTGTCCCTTATTTTCCACTTATTACTAATACAACTAGCTCTTAACACATTCCCCTAAGATACTACTCCTTTTTTTTACACTCTTCTAGTCTTTTACCATCTTTTATACCCCTTTTTCTAACCTAAAACTCTTTTTGATAGTTTATAGTACTAGGTTGACTGGGTCAACCTTGTACTCTTATTGGTTAAACTCATTTAGGGTCTAAGTTGAATTTTGGTTGACCTAGCCCTTGGACTAGTGAGGTTTTGTCAATAATGATACTAGGTTGACTGGGTCAACCCTACCAGTCAAAACTTTATAATGGGTTTAGGGTTAGATCCACCTATATAAACACATCCATTTCATCATTATTAGAGAGACATCAAGATTTATTATTCATTTATGCTTATTTAAATCTAAACTTCCACCATTCTATTTGAGAAGTCTTTTCTTAGGTTTTTTACTTGAAGAATATAGTCTTATGGATAAGTATTGGATGATTTGGCCTTTCTTAGCGATCTTTAAAAATCACAACCTCTTATAAAGCCCCTTTGGATAAGGGAGAGATTTAATCTTGATGGATTCATCTTTCAGGTAAGTATTCTCTAACTTTTCTATTCTATTTAATAGATATAAGTAGCATAAGTATTGGCTTTTAAATAATGTTACTCTTCTTTTTCATGCATTAGGATTTTTACTCAAACATAGACTCATTAATATTCTATTATGCATGTTTATTAACCCTCATATTGTGCCACAAGCTATGGTGAGCATTAGATTATATTTCTTTAATTTACTTGTTATTAGTATAGTGAGCATGAAAAATAGGGCTTAGTTAGGGTTATTACATGGTTTTGCTTAACTGGAGGCTTTGGAACCCTCCATAGTATTATTATTGTGGTAAGAGATCCCCTAACTAGGTTTATTGGATCCCCATATTGGTCATGTTCTTTATTATCTAATGTATCCCAATCAAAATTATAAGTATGATCTATCTTCTATGAGCTAGGATTGATTTATGGACCTAATGTATTTTTGATTGCATACACACTCTCCCCATTACTTCACAGGGTGTTTGGGAAAATTTATGTTCAATCCTCAAATAAATATGGGGAAATAATTTCAAATATTATTCCTATGAGATTAAAGGATTGAAATCTTGGAAAGTCCTCCCCATATAAGGTTACACTATTAAATAATCCCATGTAATTCAAAATCCCAATATTTTCATCAATCAAATTCACATTCCTATGTTCCCTAAGGAAGATCATTTTTTATCGATGGATAAAGAATTTGAAGATGAATGGAACTACTAGAAATACTTATGGACTAAATACCTAACTCCTAAGGTAAATTTATTTTTTTAGATGGTTGATCATGACAAGATCCTAATAGTGGATAACCTAGAAAAAATAGGACTCATTGTATCTAGTTGATGCCCACTATGTAGGGAAGCTGAAGGCTCAGCCCATCATTTGTTCATATTTTACCTACTCAATTCATGCAAATTTGATTAACTTTTAAATAAATTCAACCTTTCATGGTTTAAACCAAACAACATTCTTGAGCTCATTAGGTAATGGAAACCTCCTTATAGCCTCCCATCCCTTTCCTTACTTTGGAATCTTTCCCTTACCACTTGTTCTAAGGTGTTTGGAAAGCCTAAAATGATATTTTATTCTCAAACAAAGGACACTAGCCAAAATTTATCTTTCTCCATATTTATCAAGCCATAAATGAGAATTAGAGGTTATTTGACCTTATAAAAAAATCCAAGATCTACTTCCAAACAATTAATCTTCAAAGAATGGTAAGTAGTACAAAAAATTAAGTCTCCTTATAAAGACTTAGTGCACAAACATATTAGGTGGAAGCCTCTAACTGAGGGTTGGGTTAAGCTGAAATTTTATAAGGATTTGAAATTAAATCTAGGCCCTATAGGTAGGGGAGGATCCATAATAATTCTAGAGGGATTTCTCATTTTTACTTATGCAAGCCCCCTGGGAATTTAGACCAACCATGTAGCTGAATCCAAGGTAGCACTCTAGGGTGTTTAGATTGATTTTATTCTTAAGATGTATCAAATAATCATTTAAGGGGATTCCCTTATTATCCTTAATGCTTTATAAGGTAAAACCACCCCTTCCCACATAATAAAACCCCTCATAGACAATGTCAAGTAGAGTTTTATTGGGATGGCTCATTATTACATCATTCATACATACTGTGAGGGAAATGGGGTGATGGAATTATTTTCTAATATCAGAGTTGGTATCCTCTTTTATCTACTTAAAAAATTGGATACCATTTCCTTGAAAATGTCAATTTACTAATCCAAAATGAAGTCACTTCTAGATAGGATGATGACATGGCTATCATACATGCAAATATTATGACTTAAGAGGGGGCATTCAAAAAGCATAACCTACCATCATTAAACTATGTGGAGAGTTAATAATGAATGGTGGGAGAAATATTTCACTTTAATTTTATTTCAATCTATTAGTTCTAGGTCCTACTAGGGTTAGGTGAATTCCATTTTTGGTTCAATATTTCTAGCTACATTTAAGATTAGAGGTGATAGAGATAGACTTGAACCAACATCTAGTTTGAAGTTATAGAGCATGAAAAAGGTTTGGAGGAAGCTATGTAGAGGGGGAATCATTAAATTCATGATAGGAGTCATTGACCATGCTTCTAACATATCAAATGAATTTATTATAGTGTGGATTAAGAGGGTTATGGAATTAAGAGGCATTACAATTTCTATAATAGAGGAGTTGATTTGTAAATATATAGGAATATCATGTGAAGGTAATAAATACTTAAAATATCATTAAAAATTAGGAAGTATTATATAGGTTTTTTTGAAAAAATAAGATCATTAAAATGGACAAAAAGGGGTTCCCCACTCAAACCTTTCGTATCACTAGCCTAAATTTTGCTTGTAGATAATGAAGTATATGACCCTTAAAGGTAAGTATACTCTCATTTTTTCCAACCACTTCCTCTTGTTGAACCATTTTAAAGGCTTCAAAATTAACCCACCATATTTCCTTCTAAAATAACTAGAGTGTACTACACTCACATACTAGATCAATGAAGCCAATCTTGTCATCCACTAGGGACTCATTCTCCTACTGGTAAAACATAGTGAGACCTTCTAGGGTAAGTAGGTGATACTAGAGGGGTTCCATGTTAATGAAGACTCCCTTGAGGAAGATCTTACCTTGGGATCTCACCACCCACTACCCAAATTTTCCTATGTTATCCCCAATTCCAAGAGCTTTACTATGGATCCTCCCCTGAAACTCTCTATATTCAATCCTAAAACCATTATGATATAGGAAGTAAACCTAATGGACATGGTATGTAAAGGCAATTCCTGCTAGAAGAGGTGATTAAACCCAACAAGCATCAATTAGAAAGGTTTTATTGGGATGGCTCATTCTTCCATCATTCATATATAATGTGAGGGAAATGGGGTGATGAAATTGTTTTCTAATATCAGAGTTGGTATCCTCTTTTATCTACTTATAAAATTGGATGCCATGTCCTTGAAAATGTCATGTTACCAATATAAAATGAAGTCACTTCTAGATAGGATGATGACATGGCTATCATACATGCAAATATTATGACTTAAGAGGGGGCATTCAAAAAGCATAACCTACCATCATTTAACTATGTGGAGAGTTAATAATGAAGGGTGGGAGAAATATTTCACTTCAAGTATATTTAAATCTATTGGTTCTAAATATTACTAGGGTTTGGTGAATTCCATTTTTGGTTCAATATTTATAGCTACATTTAAGATCAAAGGTGATAGAGATAGACTTGAACCAACATTTAGTTTGAATTTATAGAGCATGAAAAAGGTTTGGAGGAAGCTATGTAGAGGGGCCATCATCAAATTCATGATAAGAGTCATTGACCATGCTTCTAACATATCAAATGATTTTATTATAGTGTGGATTAAGATGGTTATGGAATTAAGAGGCATTAGAATTTCTATAACAGAGGAGTTGATTCATAAATATATTGGAATATCATGTGAAGGGATTAAATACTTAATATATCATTAAAAATTAGGAAGTATTATATAGGTTTTTTTGAAAAAATAAGATCATTAAAATGGACAAAAAGGGGTTCCACACTCAAACCTTTCGTATCACTAGCCTAAATTTTACTTGTAGATAATGAAGTATATCACCCTTAAAGGTAAGTATAGTCTCATTTTTTTCAAACCACTTCCTCTTGTTTAACCATTTTAAAGGCTTCAAAATTAACCTACCATATTTCCTTCTAAAATAACTAGAGTGCACTACACTCACATACTAGATCAATGAAGCCAATCTTGTCATCCACCAGGGACTCATTATCCTACTAGTAAAACATAGTGAGACATTCTAGGTTAAGAAGGTGATACTAGAGGGGTCCCATGATAATGAATACTCCCTTGAGGATGATCCTACCTTGGGATCTCACCACCCAATACCAAAATTTTCCTATGTTATCCACAATTCCAAGAAATTTACTATGGATCCTCCCCTGAAACTTTCTATATTCATTCCTAAAAACATTATCCTATAAGAAGTAAACATAATAGACATGGTATGTAAAGGCAATAACCCCTAGAAGAGGTGATTAAAACCAACAAGGATCAACTAGAAAGGCTTTATTGGGATGGCTCATTCTTCCATCATTCATACATACTGTGAGGGAAATAGGGTGATGGAATTATTTTCTAATATCAGAGTTGGTATCCTCTTTTATCTACTTATAAAATTGGATTTCATTTCCTTTTAAATATCATGTTACCAATCCAAAATGAAGTCACTTCTAGATAGGATGATGACATGGCTATCATAGATGCAAATATTATGACTTAAGAGGGGGAATTCAAAAAGCATAACCTACCATCATTTAAATATGTGGAGAGTTAATAAATAAGGGTGGGAGAAATATTTCACTTCAATTTTATTTCAATCTATTGGTTCTAATTCTTACTAGGGTTTAGTGAATTCCATTTTTGGTTCAATATTTTTAGCTACATTTAAGATCAGAGGCGATAGAGATATTCTTGAACCAACATCTAGTTTGAAGTTATAGAGCATGAAAAAGGTTTAGAGGAAGCTATGTAGAGGGAACATCATCAAATTCATGATAAGAGTCATTTACCATGTTTCTAACATATAAAATGAGTTTATTATAGTGTGGAATAAGAGGGTTATGGAATTAAGAGGCATTACAATTTCTATAACAGAGGATTTGATTGGTAAATATATAGGAATATCATGTGAAGGGACTAAATCCTGAAAATATCATTAAAAATTAGGAAGTATTATATAGGTTTTTTTGAACAAATAAGATCATTAAAATGAACAAAAAGGGGTTCCCCACTCAAACCTTTCGTATCACTAGCCTAAAGTTTTCTTGTAGATAATGAAGTATATCAACCTTAAAGGTAAGTATACTCTCATTTTTTCCCACCACTTCCTCTTGTTGAACCATTTTAAAAGCTTAAAAATTAACCTACCATATTTCATTCAAAAATAACTAGAGTGTACTACACTCACATACCAAATCAATGATGCCAATCTTGTCATCCACCAAGGACTCATTCTCCTACTAGTAAAACATAGTGAGACCTTCTAAGGTAATAAGGTGATACTAGAGGGGTCCCATGCTAATGCAGAATCCCTTGAGGAAGATCCTACCTTGGGATATCACCACCCAATACCCAAATTTTCCTATGTTATCTCCATTTCCAAGATCTTTACTATGGATCCTCCCCTTAAACTCTCTATATTCAATCCTAAAACCATTATGCTATAGGAAGTAAACCTAATGGACATGGTATGTAAAGGCAATAACCCCTAGAAGAGGTGATTAAAACCAACAAGGATCAATTGAAAATGTTTAATAACAAACTACATGAGGTAGGGATGTGTTTGGCAGGTTTAATCCATGATGAAAATTCCATGAATAAGGTCTCAAGAACATTTGTCTTATTTTAAAATAGTAAAGGATAAAGGTACTTCCTATAATACCCCCCAAAAGATACCCCAAAAATCCTACACCAAGAAAACTCTTGGGAAGGAACAACTATATAAGAGACATAGAATGATCCTATCTAAGGAGGATGCAGAAGGCCTAGGTAATAGAATTAGGGCCAAAATCACAAAGAATATATAAGTTGATTAAGAGAAGGAGATAGAGGATATAAAGTTACTTATAGATGGATCCCCCCTCTTGTGATAGTTTCTTCTTTTACTTTCCTTTTGTTTTTGTCCTCCACTTGGATATTTATCTACTAGTACTATTTTTTTGGTTTTTAGATCTCAAATTATTGGGATTGTTTGAATTTAATGCACTTTGTTTATACTCTAGTTTTTGGTCCCTATAAAACTAGGATTGTTTACTTATAAAATAAAAAATTATCTCAAATACAAGTCAACATACTCATGAACTGATAATTTTCCATTATCTTTTCCATAATTAATCCAAACAACATAATTCTATAAACTTGGGTCAAACCCATAATAACCAAATAATTTAGAAAAAGTCAAAAATTCATACAAACATAATAAAATAATAATAGTAATATATTATTTTTCAATAAACCCTTTAAATCATTTCAAATCCCTATGGAGACTTCATATGTCATTTCCCCCATTTTTTTCCATGATTCAAAATAACCATCTAGATTTATTTTTCAAACATTATTTCTAAAATTTGACTATACCCAAGTTAGGGTTTCTAAAATAATAAACCAAATAAAAAACCCAATTTTACTTATAACCTAAATGTTATCAACCCAGATAGCACCCTAATTGAAGGCTAATTTCTCAAGATCTCCTCCACACCTAGACTAATATTGGAATGATCTAAGGTGTGGGACACCTAAACTTAGACCATACCTCTAGTTTTGATGAGGCTAGATCCTTTGATATATCACTTATGATATACTTACTAAACTAATGTGTTTTTTGGAATGAAAAGGGTTATATGGATTAATAAAAAAGGTAAATCCTAATCTAATGTTGCTGATACACTTGTATTATTGGTTCATCCACTCTATTTGATCTCCTATAACATTGATAAGATAATCAAATAATTGAATCTACAACTCCAAATGACTCCTATGTAACATTATTTCATATAAAGGTTCATTACTTGATTAAATAAAGAGGTAAATTATGGAATAGGCCTAATTAAAGACACTAACAAATAAATATAACCACTATTATCTCAATTGAATGACATCAACCACTAAACATGACCTGCATAAGATGACATACTTGTAACTAGGTGATATTAGGACATACCAAGGGAGAAAGTAATACCACATGTGAAAATATAACCAATATAAACAATCTATACCATAATATAGTAATCTAAAAATAGTCAATTTATTCATCTCAAAAGGTTACAAATTTCAATCTTGGTAGAGTCCAATCATGCCCAAGAAAGGGATCTTCAAAATTGGCTTGAAAGCCTAAACGTATAGAATTTTAAAATAGAGAAAGATAAGAGATTATCATAAAATAGAGAATATTAATTCAATTAGATATTAAATAAACTCAAATTTTTGTTATAATAGTTATTAAAAGACATTAATACATATTTTTTTCTTAAAAATCCTTGCATGAGCTTCATTCTGGTGTTGGAAAGAAGATGTGGGCCATCCTTGAGTTTTCAAAACTCCTTAAATTATTTATATTCCATAATTTGGTGGATAAATCCACTTGAATTGAGTTTAAAGTGTTTTAAATACCTCTTTTTTCATGAAGTCCATAGAACATGCCACTTTGGATAAGTTAACTCATGGTTATTTAACTCAAAGTCATTTGAACTTAAGACTAATCAACTCCACTTAAGCCCTTTATTTCCATGAATTGGTAATTTTAGAATGAATATTCATGTAAACTAAACTTTAATATCATATAATTAGTGTGACAACTCTACATGAACACTTTTGATAGATCTTTAATGTCATTTTCAACCTCAATTATTTGATCAAGTAGGCTAGATAGGCCTAATAGCCTACTTATTGCACTTGAATATCATTTAAACCTACATGATAACCATGAAAATTTAAAAAATTGTGACATTATACCTAAATCAACCTTCCATCTCATAAAATATATCTTCCTAATGAATAAACACCTAGAATTCAGTCAAACTAGTTGACTAGGTCAAATTAGCTTGAATTTTGTAGAGTGGCATTTGGATGATATGATAAGGACACTTATAATAACATTTTTTACCATATTATTATTTTAGGATGAATAAAAAGTTCCAAAATTTTATCTCCTTGGATTTTATTTTATGTAAAATACTTTATACCTCATCTTTGGTGATTATTTTTCTTAAAAGCCTATTTCATTCCATGATCCATACAATTTTATACAAAAAATTAACATTTATTATATCATATTTTAGTTTAATTTATTTTTGAATATTTTTTAGGTTTATTCATGAGGTTTTAATTACAAAAAATGAGGCTTTTCTCAAAACTAGTCATTATGAGGGTTTGGGATGGTTTTGGAGGTAAACCTTCTTAAAAATGGTTCATAAATTAAATACCTCCAAAAAAAAATTATTTCCATGAATATTTTTTATATATACCCCCTAAAATTATTTTAAAATATTGGGTTCCCATGTAAAAGGTATGAAAACATGCCTATATAAATAAATTTGCATGTAGAGTTTACAAGCATTATAGACATGCCTACACTCTCAATGATTGTTCATAAATTAAAACCCATCAACCAACCTCAAATGTTAATAAATTATAATTTAAAAGTGTTAATAAAATAATTATAGCATATTTTGGCCAAAATCTTCACTTGGTGAAAGATATGAGTACATGATTAGGTGGCTCAAATAGGTGTCATAGCCTATAATATTTGAATTTGCTCTTTGGACTAAAATTGAATCTTCCATTACTTCTAAATAATTTAAATAATAATAATGGGGATTTATAAATCTCTCATTTAATTCTCAAATTTTCATTTTTCATTGTATTTCTTGGAGATGTCTTGAGGTGGTATAGGCCTTAAAGGCTTAAAATTGGTTTTTAGGCCTAATTGGCCAATATCTGAATATTAGAGTTATTAAGACACCTGTGGGATGATATGGGGATAAAAATATTATTTTCATTCAATTTCCATTCTTATGACCTCTCTTTTACTTCCTAGGATTCATTTTGGTCTTGATGCCTTTGAGGCTGCCTATTGGGTTTCTTGTATACATGACATGTGTGACCCTAGTAGACTAAATTTACTTATCATCTCATATTAAATGAGATATTAAATTTTTTATAATCATTAAAAATGTCTTATAAAACCTTCTTAAAGTTACATACATCTTGAAAAAGTGTCAAATCTAGCAATAATCTCCTAAGAGCATACAAGTATGTTTGCCTGTTTTAACCCTCAAGGGCATAGTTTACATAAAATTAAAGTGTTATAAATTATAAAAAGGATTTTAAATTTATTAAACACTATATTATTATCATTAGACACTAAAATAGGTTTAAACCCTCTCACTAACCTTGAAAACCTTTTGAAATGGTTTGCCTACTTGCAATGGACTATAATGAGACATGAAGGGGATTGTGTCAAAATAGTGGGGTTATCCACCTTTGAAATGGTTTTTAGGATGAATTTTTAAGTTTTATAAATTAATAATTATTATTTTGACAAATTTTTATGACCTAATTCTACTTATAGATTTATTAAAGACACCAATTTCTCTCGAAACTACCTACCAAGTGTTGACTATGTGTTTATGTTTGACTATTGTATGTACATGTTATAGGTGATTGATAATAAATGAAAGTATTTATAATAATTACACACTCATTTAATTCATATAATACCTCTCAAATTAATTTCAATCATCATTCACCCCTCTCTCTAGCATGTCCTCTCCTTAAGCAATGTCTTTAAGCCTCACACAATCCAAATATGTACAGTCTATTATACCTTCATTTTCATGTCATGGGAGTATTTTAGTGGCCTTTAATAGTTTTTAAGATTCAAAAATATAACCTTGACTTTATTAAGTAATTTAATATATTTTTACTTTAATTTAATGTTTTTGACCTTATTCAGCTAAGCATGTGATTGTGTTAGAGGATCTTGACATATGTGTGGCTATAGTTAAACTTGACAATTGACCTTGACTATTTTTATTCCTTAAGAAATAAATTAATCCCCTTAACATTATTATATAATCATAATTTATCTCATGAAACATATTCCTTAACACTAAAATCATGTTTATTATACCCTCACTCTCTATGTCATCTTGAAGAAAAATATGTGTGTTGACAACGTTGTAGGTGGAGTTTTGATAGTTAACTTGACCATGTTTGAGTTATATAAAAAATTCATGATTTATTTTATTAATATCATCAATAATCTGAAAAATTACCTTTAATTTGATATGGAAACTTATATATAGACCATTTTCCCTCAACTACACACTAACTTGAAGGATGGAAATTATGTTGCAGTTGTAAGTATACATTTCATGAAGAGGCTGACTATATCATGTTATGTGGAGATCATCACATAATATTTAAGCCATTTAATAATTATAAATTAATTAATTTCCCATTTATATTATATTGAACATTGTTCTTCATGAGACATCTTTAAGAGAGCATCATACTATCATCTTACATGAACTAGCTTTAGAGAAATCATGTATGTGGTGTTTGTAGGATACATTTTCAAGATGTATGACTATATCACCAACTTAATATATAAATTACATTATTTTTAATGATTTCATGATGGTACTAATGATCACTACCTTCTTTAAATACTAATAATCTTGAAACTCTTAACATGCTACTTTGGTTAAAAACTCTTGTACTTGAGATAGGCCTATAGGTGCTTACACAGACTGAGTGTTGGCTTGATGATGTTTGGAGCCTAAAAATGGTGAAAAGAGGTGTAAATATCCTTAATTGATCAAATTATTAAAAATCAATCCAATATCCTCCTCTTGAATTGTTTTAAACCCTTTAGGCCTTCTCAAGAACTAGTCCACCTTAGTTGTACCCTCTATTAAGGTTGGTTGTAGGTTACATTGGTACTTATTAAGGCAATCAAGGATTATAATTATTGTTTTTTATCTACATAATTATTCCAATTACTTCATACTATCTATCCATGCATTATAATTATGTAAATAGCCTCCATATGCCTAGGAAATTCTAAAGACTTGTCAAGATATATGTTTGTTATAGGTGGATGTCCTCATTCAAGCCTATAAATACACTTAAGAGACACTTGAGCATTTGATGACTACCTAATTAATATGTTGAGTCATGATTAAAACCATAAGAGGGATTAATAACCCTTGAAACCTCCATGATTTCCAACTAACACTCATGTCTTGATGCCATAATCTATCTTTCATAAAGACTATTTAGTATATTGTAATGACTGTATGAGGTCAAATTTGTATGGAATGTGTTTGATTAGGCCCTAAGGAAGGATCAATAAATTATCTTATGGAATTTTTATTCATTATTTTTTATCTTAAACAGATATTTATTTCCAAGACCTTAAAGGATGAATCTTCAAGCCTCTCCCTTCCTGGTACTTTCATGACAAACATTTCACTATGTTTTTTATTGTAGATGATTGCTTTATGATAGTTTAGTAGAGTTTTCAAGGTAATTAAAGTACTCCATATTCATGATGGTATATATACATTATAAATCCATCTTGATAGTGTTTCATGGAATGGGATAGGATGGAAATGTTGTGAGATGATAGGATTATGGTAACCTTGAATGAAGGGTGTAAGAATCATGAAACCAATGAGAAATGGTTGTGTCAGTGAAAAAGGAGATGGAACAAGATAAATTTAAAAGAATATTAATTAGGTATATTATAAACACATTTAATCATCCTATACAATCATTACCCTATCCCCTACCATAGATATCAATTTGGAATCCATTGGAGGAGGATAATAGGCTTAATTTGAAACCTAGGACCATGATAAGTGCCTCAAAATATGCAAATAAACCTTATTATTTGTTAAACATGAGGAATATATTATGAAATATGATTGTAAAACATGTGAATATGATGGAGAGCCCTGCCAAGAAGAAAACAATAAAATTTTAAACCCTTTCTCTCCTATGACCATACAATTCTCCTTTAGAAGCACGTAGACTATAGATTTACACTTATCTTATATTTTTGATATTTTTTTAACCATAAATCATCTGAAAATTACCTATATAATTTCATGTGAAGTTATATTATTTTCCTAATAATCTCCACAAACTTGAATTTTCTTGATATGATGCCCTAGTGAGGAGAAATTGTAACAAACCAATTGTCTTCATGGATGAAAGATTGTTAATAAATACCCTAAATTCAAAGGGATGTTTCATTAATTAAAGGTGATAAAATTTATATCAAATTTATATACAATGAATATCTATTATTCTACTTTATTTGACCAAAAAATTATACTTGGATTCTCTTTCTAATGACCATACCATCATGAAACCTAGAAGGTAGTCTTTATGTGCAAACAAGAAAGATAAAGGATGTGAACTAGTTTTGGGCCTGTTTGGAGTCCATTTCCATGAAATTATTCATTATCATCTGTAATATCCTCATTCTCATGTTTTATACCCTTGTTGTATGGAATGGTCTATATAAATTTGTACTTTTGCTTGAAAATGCATGAAATAAGCTATGTCATTAACTTTTATTGATACTTTAGTATTCCACCACTAAAATTAGTGCATGAAATGGATAAAACAAGTATTTTTAATGTATTTAAATAAAAATAAAACCTTTACACACTTTTGGGAGACAAATTTGGTATGTGGGGATCTAAAAATGACCCTTTTTGGCTTAAAATTAAATTTAAAAACCTTTTCAAAGCATAACACTTTAGGAATAAGGTAATTACATGAATTTTAATATATTTAAATGTATTTTGGATAATTTAATTACCTTTTAACTTCAAATATGACATTAAAATATCAAAAATTATCCTTTTAGGCTAAAATACACTAGTTTAAACAACTTGAATAAGGTTGTAACTATACCAAGAAAAGTTTTGAATTATACAGGTTCGTATTTAGACATGACATGACAAATTACAAAAAATTATGGTGATTAACAAGGGTTAAATATCCTAATTTTCAAGATAACTTATTGGATTTTACATGACAATGATAATTTGAAACATAATAACCTAAGTTGATGACTCTCTTGAACGTCAAACAGACTCTTTTGGGCTTTGTAACACCTATTTTGAATTTAAAAACATCATGAATAAAATGAAACAATAAATTTTAAAAAAAAAAAAAAAGGAAAAATAACCTAAATAAATAGGAAAACAAAACATAATATAAGGGAAGTATACTACTTCTTATGTTAATCACCTATTCAAGCAAGACAAGCCTAAAACAACTAACCTAAAATGAAAAGCTTTCCTCCAAGGTCAAATGGAAAGCTATTTTGTCCACAATGGAAACTTGAATCAGGTTTTCCATCTCTTGGTAGTGTCTTCTTGTAGATAAGAGAATTTGCATCTTCATAATATCTTGGGGAAGTAATTGGTTCTTCTACTACCAATTTCAAGTACATGAGTTGTAGATGTGAGTCCAAGACTCAGTCATAATACTTCTAGATGCATTTAATTTTTATTAAAAACATCAATTGTTATTTTCTCACGAGAATTTGATTATGGTCATGTTAGGTAGACTGAAGTGTCTTCTATGTCATATCTACACGATTGGCCTCTAAGAGAGTTGGATCTAAATTCATGACTTCTTGAGGCCACTTGAGTTCATATTCAACTTCCAAGGATATAAAAACATTTTAATATGAATATATAAGTTGATAAACTTGATTGATAGACTCAAATAAATAATATTCTAAGCAAAAAACCTCATGTATTTGATTGATTGAAGAGCTAGTTGCTTCATGCTTGATGGAAGTAATTCTATCAACCTAAACTATATCACAATCAAGTAAAGAATATACTAAAAGAATGACATAAAATAAATCCAATTATTTGTTCTCATAAAATTTAAGTAAAAGTGGATTTTATTCATTATGATCATTAATCTTTAAGTCATCTTTTAGTATCTTAGATTGGTCAATCAAAATTGCTTAATTTTCAACATCAAGCTGATGACTTGGCAAGCTCTCAAAATCAGATTGTTCTTCATCTTCATTAGCTGATTGGTTCTTGAATTATATCACTCCTTTAAGATTTTTTATACTATCATAATGAATGGAAGCTATTGTGTGATCAAATATATCTTGAGAAAATCAAAGTCACGTGAACTTAAGACTAGTCAACTCCACTTAAGCCCTTTATTTGCATGAATTAGTACTTGTAGACTGAGTTTACATGGAAAATCCATTTCAAAAGAAGATAATAAACATGAAAACTCCACATAAACACTTTTTATAGATCTTCAACACCATTTTCAACCTCAACTATTTGATCAAGTAGGCTTACTAGGCCAAATAGGCCTAATAGCCTAATTCTTGAACTTTAAAACCATTAGAACCTACATGAAAACCATGAAACCTAAAAAAATGATGACATTATACCTGAATCAACATTCCATCTCATGAAATATCTCCTCCTAATCAATATAGAACTACAATTCAGTCAAACTATTTGACTAGGTCAAATTAGCTTGAATTTCCTACAGAGTGGCTATTTTGGATGAGTGAATAAGGACACTTACATGAATATTTTTGAACTAATGATGAATTCGGGATGAATATAAAGTTTCAAAATTTTATCTCCATTTATTTCATTTCATGTAAAATTCTTTGTACCTCATCTTTGGAACTTTTTCTCTCAAAAACCTATTTTCCACCATGATATGTATAATTCCATACAACAAATTATCATTTTTGGGAACCTATCTAAGTTTAATTTATGTTTGAAGAGGTTTCAAGTTGATTCATGAGATTTTTATTACAATAAATGAGACTTTTTCTCAAAATTGGTCATTATGAGGGTTTATGAGGGTTTTAGAGGTGAACCTTATTAACGATGGTTCATAAAGTAAATACCTCCAAACCCAAACTTATTTATATTAATATATATTATATATACCCCCTCAAATTTTCTTATAAGGTATGAAAAGATACCTATGTAAAGAAAGTTGCCTTCAGGTATTATAAGCATTTTAGACATGATTACACTCTTTGTGATTTTTCATAAATTAAATCCCCTCAAAAAACCTTAATTATTAATTAATTATAATTTAATATTGGTCCTAAAATCATTATAATATTTTTTTCCAAACTCTTCATGTTTTGAAAGATACAAGCACTTGATCATGTGGCTCAAATGGATGTCTTAGCCTATAGAATTCAAATTTGCTCTTTGGACTGAGAATGGCTCTTCCATTTATTTTCACTACTTTAAATCATCATCATGGGGATTGAAAAATATCTCATATATTTCTCAATTTATCATTTTTCATTGTAGTGCTTGGAGATGTCTTGAGGTGGTATAGGTCTTAAAGACTTAAAACTAATTTTTAGGCCTAATTGGCCAATATATAAATATTAGAGTTATTTAGACACCTTTAGGATGATATGGGGCTTAAAAAACTTATTTTCATTGAATTTCCATCCCTATTACCTCTCTTTTTCTTCCCATGCTTCATTTTGTTCTTGATTCTTTTGAGGCTACTTGAAGGGTTTCTTGCATACATGGCGTGTGTGACCCTAGTAGACTAAGTTTGATTATCCTATAATCTTAACTAAGATATTAAATATTTTATAATAATTTAAATTTTCTTATAAAACCCCCTTAAATTTTAATACATCTTGAACAAATCTTAAATCCAACAAGAATCTCCTAAGAGTATACATGCATGCTTGCTTATTTTAGCTCTCAAGGGCATAGTTTGCATTAAACTATAGGGTGATAAATTATCAAAAGGATTTTGAATTTTTAAAATCACTATATTATTCTCATTAGACACTCAAATAGTTTCAAACCCTCTCACAAACATTTAAAACCTTCTAAAAAGGTCTACCTGTTTGTAATGGATTATCATGAGACATTAAGGGGACTGTGCCAAAATAGTGGGATTTTCCACCTTTTAAACTATCATTATGATGAAATTTTAATGTTTATAAATTCATAAGGATTATGAAAACAAATTTATATGACCTAATTCCACTTATAAATTCCTTAAATACCCAAATTTCTCTCAGAACTACTTGTCAAGTGTTGATTGGGTGTTTGTGCTTGACTATTGTATATACATGTTATAGGTGATTGATAAGAAATGGAAGTGTTTATATTAATTCAAAAATAATTTATTTTATATAATTCCTCTCACCTTACTTTTAACCATCATTTACCCCTCTCTATCATGTTATCTCCTTAAGCAAGGTATTTAGGACTCACACAGTCCAAATCTATATAGTTTGTTATAGCTTCATGTTCATGTCATGGGAGTAGCTTAGTGGCCTTTAATAGTTTTTAAGATTATAAAATATAAAATTTAATTTAATAATTAATTTAATATCTCTATCCTTGACTTGAATTTTCTTGACCTTATTCAAGTAAGCATGTGATTATGTTAGAGGATCTTGACCTTTATGTGGCTATAACTAAACTTATCAATTGACCTTGACTATGTTAAGTCCTTGAGCACTACATTAATCCCTGTAAAATTATTATATCATCATAATTTTTCTCATTAAACATCTTATTTAACACTAAATCCTTTTAGACCATACCCTCACTCTCCATGTCAACTTGAAGAAAAGCCTGTGTATTGATAAGGCTATATGTGGAGTTTTGATAGTTGACTTTGACTGTGTTTGAGTTATTTTAAAACCCATCATGATTTATTTTATTAATATCATCCATAATATAAAACATCCCCTTTAATTTGACATGGAAACTTCTTTATAGACCATTTTCCCTCAACTACACACTAGCTTAAAAGATGGATTATTTGTTGTAGTTATAGGTATACATTTCATGAAGAGGCTGATTGTAACATGTTATTTGGAGCTCATCACATAATATTGAAAAAATTTAATCATGATAAATTAATTAATATACCCTTGATATTCTCTTTAAAATTTTTCTTCATGACACCTTCTTGAGAGAGCATCATATTATCATCTTATATGAACTAGCCTTAGATAAAGCCTATATGTGGTGATTGTAGGATACATTTTCGAGATGTATGACTATATCAAAAAGTTAAGATAAAATTATCACTATAATTTATTAGTTCATGATTTTCCTAATTATCATTTCCTTATTGAAACACTAATAATCTTTAAACTCCTCTTAAGAAGCCACTTTGCTTGAAAACCCTTGTACTTGAGATATGCCTATAGGTGCTTGTACAAACTGAGTCTTTCCTTGATGATTTGTGGATATTGAATAGAGTTAAAATAGGTTTAAACCTCATTAATTGGTAAAATTATGAAAAAACAATCCAATATCCTTCTCTTGAATTATTCTAAACCCTTTATGCCTTCTCAATAACTAGTCCACCTTCTTGGCTATACCCTACTATTGAGGCTAGATATAGGTTGAATTGGTGATTTTTAAGACACCAACGCTTGGAATTATTTTTATTTAGATATATAATCATGTAAATAACTTTATAATATATATATATATATATATATATATATATAAATTTTAATGATTCAACCATCCTCCATATTCATAGGAAATTCTAAAGACTTGTCAATGTATATGCCTGTTATAGGTGGGTGTCCTCATTCAATATTGTAGGTGCACTTATAAGATACTTGAGCCTTTGATTTCTACCTCCTTCATATGTTGATTCATGATTAAATCCAAAAGAGGGATTAATAAACCTTGAAACCTCCATGATTTAAAACTAACACTCTTATCTTGATTCCATAATCCATCTTTCACAAAGACTATGTAATATACTATAATGATTTCATGAGGTCATATTTGTATGGAATGTGTTTGATTAGTCCCTAAATAAGGCTCAATATAGTCTCTTTTGTACTTGTTCTTCATTATTTTATATCTTAAAGATATATTATTTTATAAGACCTTTAAGAATGAATCTTCAATCCTCTCCCTTCCTGTCACTTTCATGACAAACACTTGATTATGTTTTTAACTCTAACTGATTGGTTTATGATAGTTTAGTAAAGTTTTCAAGGTCATTATAGTCCTCTATATTCATTATGGTATCCATCCCTTCTAATTCCTTCATGAGATTGTTTCATGATATGGGAGAGGATGGAAAGGTGGTGAGATGATAAAGGATGATGGTAACCTTGAATGAAGGGTGTAAAAATAATAAAACACAATGATAAATGGTTATGTATGTTAGTGAAAATGGAGATGGAATAAGATGAAGTGAAAAGAGTATGAAGGAGGGATCTAAAAATCACATTGAAGTATCCTATTAAAGCATGAACCTATACCCTATAATAAATATCAATTTGGAAGCCATTGGAGGAGGATAATAGGATTAATTTGAAACCTAGGACCATGCTAAGTACCTCAAAATATGCTAAGAAACATTAGTAATTGTTAAACTAAGAGTCTTTGGAGATGATTGAGAGAAAATGATGGATTATTAGATATGAAACTTAAGTAATATATTGATAAACCTAATTTAAAAAAATACTAATATGATGGAAATACCTACCAAGTAGAAAAAAAATAAAACTTGAAACCCTTTCTCTGTCATGACCATAAAATTCTCCTTTAGAAGCACCTAGACTGTATATTTACACTCTTATCTTATTGAGATTTTTTTGACTCTAAAATGTATGAAAAATACATGTAAAATGTAATGGGAGGGTATTTTACATTCTTGAGAAGCCCCAAAAACTTGAATTTTCTTGATATGATGCCTTGGTGAGGATAAACTACAGAAAACCAATTGCCTTCCTGGATGAAAGATTATTATTAAATACCCTAAATTCTAAGGGATGGTTTATAAAGGAGATAAAAAAAAATTAATATCCACTTTATATACCTATAACCTCTTTGATTCTAATTTATTTGACCAAAAATTTAAACCTGGATTCTCTCTCTAATGGTCGTACCATCATAAAACCTAGAAGGTAGTCTTGTGTGCAAATAAGCATGATGAAGGATGTGAACTAGTTTTGGGTTTTTTTTAATTCCAATTTCCATTAAATTATTCATAAACATCTATCATATCCTCTTACTCATTTTTTATACCCCTACTATATGGAATGATCCATGCAAATCCATACTTTTTCTTGAAAATACATGAAATAAGCTCTTTCTTTACCTTTTATTGGCACTTTAGTCTTCCAAAACCAAAATTAGTGAATTAAATGGAGACCAAAAGTATTTTTAATGTATTTAAAAAAAAAAAAAACCCTTTACACACTTTTGAGAGCTAAATTTGGCATGTGGGAGCTAAAAATGACCCTTTTTGGCTTAAAATTACATTTAAAGACCTTTTCAAAGCACAAAACTTTAAGACTAAGGTAATTACATGCATTTGAATATATTTAAAGGTATTTTTGATAATTTAATGAATTTTTTACTTAAACTATGACATTCAAAGATCCAAATTTATCCTTTTAGTCTAAAATACACTAGTTTAGATCACTTCAATAAGCTTGTAATAGTACTAGGAAATGTTTTGAGTTATATGGGTTGGTATTTGGCCTTAACAAGAAAAATTACCAAAATTAATTGTAGCCATAATTGCTTCAAATATTAATAATAGATCAAACAACATAACCCATCCAATCCATTAACAAAAATATAGTCATAATAAGGTTGTAATGGCTTCCATGAAAATAACAATAACCCAATCAAGGTTACAACTTAATTAAAAACCATGTACAGTCTCATTGCAAGCCATATCCCTACTCAATAAAATTAATCTAAAGTCGTGCACAGACAAAAAAAATATACATAGTGACTATACATAGTCACTTTAAATAAAGTCATAGCCTCTAAAATAATGACCTTGTAGTGGATAAAATACCCATTCCACAACCCCAAAATATATATAGATTGAGTAAAAATTACCCATAGCCTTATATAATAAATGTAATAACCAATAAAAACACATGATGGTTTAACAAGTCATGGATGAACCATCCATGGCTGTCATGTTAAAAAATAACACAAAAGAAGAACCAAAGCTATGTCTTTAGTTAGGGTCTTACCCATAAACCAAAAACATAGAAATCAATGCTAACATTTATGGATAAATCCATAACTCATTTTTCCATTCAAACTAAATTTCCAAATCAACATAGAATTTTAAAAACATCACTTACTTGGTTGATGGAAGTTGATCACAGAATAATTTCTCTTCTCTTCTATCCTCCAAGATATATGCCAAACCAACACTCCAAATCCCATATTCATTTAAACAAACTAGTCAAACAATAAATACAAAAATAAACCCTAGATAACTCTTGACAACTCTTGCATGGTTGTCAAGATAAATGCATCAAACTACATTGCTAGTTATAAAGAAATATCATATAAAATTGTATGGCATTCCCCTTGGCCACCATGATTATTTTTTTGATATAGTTTCCCCAAGGCTTCAAGTTATCTAATACTAAGTCCAAATGAAACACAATAAAACCTAAAAATTTAAAGAAGCATCTCGACCCCTCATGTATGATAATTTGAGCCAATACTAAAACCCCTAAATATTTTATCTAAATAAACATGAACCAACTAATTACCAATGCCCTCATGTGGGTCGTATAACTTAAAAAATTCCCCTAAGCCCAACCTTGGCTTAAAAAATATGCCAATGAAATAAAAAGAATAAGGCCCATTCAATAAATCCCAAACCCTTACTACACAAGCCTTAATAAAAGAATAGTTAGGACACATCTAATATAGTTTAAAACTGAATATGGTTGATTTAATCATTAATTCAAACAACATCAAAATGATTGAGAATTTGAAATAATATGTTGAAAATCAAAATAACTACTAACACATGATCAATTATGTGACCGAATAGACTATCAAAGTCGACAAGTATAGAGTCAATGAAAACATAAAACACCAAAATGATATTAAAAAAATAATATCAATAACAAGACAATAATTACCATGTAATTATGATGCAATCAAAGAGATAATATTATAAATGGTAACATCAAACAAAATGATGTTTTCAAAAACTTAAAAACTAAATCATAACAACCAATAATGAAATTGATCATAAAATGATAATACATAACAATGAAATTATAAAAACATAATGAGAAAATCACTAATACTAACAATCATAGACTTTACATTAGAATTCACTGTTTCATTCATCCATATTATTTCTCCATGTTTCCCTATTGCTTAGGTCCAAACACAACCTAGCTCAAGTACTTGTCCCTGCAATCACCAAAGAGATTATTAGTAGCATTTAAACATCTAAATATAATGAATACAATAATAAATTTTAAATAATATATCAAACTAAATAATGAATCTATACACATTAAGCAATAATATCCAATGATGGAATGAAAATTTAATCCATAATTATCTTAGAAATTATAATAAAATTGTATCAATGTAGATTACAACACTGTAATACCATAGTAAAACAAAAAATAATGTCTCAAATAGTTCACAACTAGTTTATATTAGCAAAAATGAATTAAATACATGTCAATTAGGGTCATGACATCCTCCTCCACTTGGAAAAGATCCCTCCTAGTGATCAAAACAACCAAGGATAATATTTTCTAAAAATAATTTCATCTTTCCAAGTGTCACTTCTTTTTGGTAAAGGATCCCATTGAATAAACACTTCATAAATCTCATAATTCCTTAATTTAAAATAATGATGGTCAAGGATATTCAATGGATCCAATTGCATCTTTTCCTCTTCTAGAACCTGAATACGAGACTAATAAAAACCATGAGATGGATCAAGAATATACTATCTCAATAAATCAACATGAAACACATTGTGAATCTTAGATAAGGAAGGTGGAAGGGCTATCCATTAGGAAACATGACTAATCTTCTATAAAATTTTAAAGGGTCTTACAAACTTAGGGGCTCATTTGGAAGACTTTCAAAATTTAGTTGAACATTTCTATGGTGTAACACATAGAAAAACATTATCTTTCACTTGTAATTCACACGGTATCCTTTTCAAATCAACATAAATATTTTGAATATCTAATTCAAGATTTAAATTTTTCCTTAAATGTTTCCTTTGATTATCTTAATCTTTCAAAACATCAAGACCAACAATAGTCCTATTTTCTAAATTTTCCTAACCAAGTGGAGTTCTACACTTATGTCCACACAAATATTTGAAAGGAGCCATTTTAGTAACTTAATGGTACATATTATTATAAGTTAATTCAACTAAGTATAAATAATCTTCCCATTTACCTTGTTGATCCATAACAAACATTCTCAAAAAGTATTCTATGACTTGTTTTAATCTTTCTATCTAACCATCCATTTATAGGTGATAAGATGAACTAAAATTCCATATTGTACCAAGAACAACAATTAGAGTTTTATAAAACCTCAAACTAAAATTATCTTGAATAAAAATTTTAACTTCAAGAATATCATGCGTCCATACTATCTCTTTCAAAAAATATGAAGCAAACATAAATGCATCATCATTCAAATTTCCATTAGTAAAATGACCAACTTTTGTAAATTTATCTATTATAACCAAAATAATATCATTTTTGCTTTTATATTTTGGAAAACCTGCTATGAAATCTAAATAAATCACAACCCACTTACCTCATGGTACATAATGAGGGTAAATAAATCCTCTTAGATGGTAATGTTCAACTTTCACACACTGGCATTCCAAATATCTTGACACAATGTTAACCACTTCATATTTCATTCTATGTCAATAATATAGCCTTTTTAGTTCATGGCCAATCTTCATGAGACATGGATGTATGAAATGAGGTGTTTCATGTACTTATTTCAAAAAAATATTCATTAAGTCACCAAATAAAAGTACATAAATTATATTTTTATGTCTGATTAAATCATCTAAATTAATGAAAAAATTAAAAAAATTCTTTTCAATAGGCTCATCAATGAAATTTGCACTTACATCTTGTAGAAACTTATCAAAATGTTGTGGTTCTTATAATTTAGTTCTAAAATTGTTATGTAAAATAGATAAGGAAAAAAGATACATGCATCGACTGAGTAAATTAGTAACATGATTCTCCTTACCTTTCACATATGAAATATTCATATAAAAATTACTTAAGAATTCTAGCAATCTACATTGACATGTATTCAGATCATCCTATGAAAATAAAATTTCCAAGATATGATGATCGGATTTTACCTCAAAATACTTACCAAACATAAAGTGTTTTCATTAATTCAAATTATGAAAAATGGAAACAAGTTTAAAGTCATGAGTGGTGTAATTATTATCATGATCCTTTAGTTTTTGTGACTCATAAGCCACAATTTAACCATCCTGAGTTAATATGCCACCCAAGGCTTCTTTAGATGCATCAGCTCATATTTCAAAATTTCCATCTAGATCTAGTATAAGTACATGTGATAAATTAAATAAATATTTAATATTTATGAAATATTTTTCACATTCACAATTACATACAAATTTCTTACCCTCATACCACAAGGAAGTTATTGCGTTAACCAACTTAGAAATAATTTCAACAAATCTTCCTTATTAACTAGAAAGTCCCATAAAACTATGTAATTTATGTACATTTTTTGGAGAAGAACAATCTTAAATAGATTTAATATTTGTTTCATCAATAATAATAATAATATCTCATATAATATGATCCAAATAGTGGATCTCAGAGTAAAAAAAACACAAATCTAGATAGATTACAAAATAATTTGTGTTGCCTTAGCCTTTGTAACACTAAGCATAAATGTTGTTCATTCTCAACTAAATTCTTACAATAGATAAGTATATCATCAAAGAATAATAGATAATTTTTTTATAAAATCCCTAAATACACTATTCTTTAATTTCATAAATGTAGCACGTGTATTAGTCAAACCAAAACTCATTACTGTAAACTCGTAATGTTCATACCTTATTGTAAAAGTCATCTTATGAATATATTTCTCTTTGATCCTCAAATAGTGATAGCCTGATATCAAGTATATATTTAAAAATATATCCACATATTTAATTTGATTAAATATATCATCTATCATTAGTAAAGGATAATGATTCTTAATGGTAACCTTGTTAAGCATGATATAGTTAACACCCAATCACAAGGTTGTTGGCATGTTATTTTCATTGATTTAAAAAGTGTGAATCTTGTGATGGTTAATGGTGAGTGATCATTGAGGTATCTAAAAAGGTGAGTTTTTAGTTTTCATTGATGTCACTAATATTATCATTCATGTCATTAAGTCTTGATTATCACAAAGAGGTATGATGGTCAAGTGAGCATTAAATCATGGTTATGAGGCTCTAGGTCTACATGACGTCATGAGAGAATGTTGATAAAAAAATATAATTATAGTGGTGTGAGATATATATCTGAATAATTTTATTTATTAATATCATTAAGGTAAGCATGTTTGAGTATTAGTTCTTGAGTACAAGGTGTCTTGATAAGCCTAGTCTAGACCCTATGAGAAGGTGTGCATAGTGAAGTTTGGTAAAGTAAGTGAGCACAAGATTGTGAGAGGTTATGTTTCATTGTGTGATCATGTAATTAGGGTATCAATACACTCAAAAGTGTTTTAAATTGAGTATATAGAGATAATAACTTCAGTCCAGGTTTACATCTAGACTTCTCTTAAACCTTGCCTATCCTAATGGAGCATGAAGATCAGTTTTGAAGGCAAGTTTTCATATGTAAGCATGGAAATAGGTATGTAGTGTATTTTAGTGGGTATTTTTTTCCCAAAAATATCAAAATATAAATTAACCTAAGGTAAACCCCTTAATTTCTTGGAAAAAATCCTTCAACTAACCCAAAACACCCATTTTCCTTAGTAGAATCTAAAGATCTGATTGCAATTTTGAAAAATTACAAGCTAATTACTAGAATTAAAATCCCACTGTGAATTTTGGAATAATCCAAATATATAACTATAATTTTAAAATTTTCAAAATTACAAATTATTTCGTAAACTCTAGATCCTATAATACACTAGCAATAAAAACTAGAGATCTGACAACAATTTGCAATTTTGAAAAATTGCAAACTATAGCTAGACCTCCACTTCCCACTAAACATTAACTATAAAAATATGGAGATATTAATGAACTTTTAAATTTTTCAAATTTTTGAAATGCATCTAGACCTATGGATCCTGTAAAACACCACTCTATAGAAACTAAAAATCAGACTATAATTTACAATTTTACAAAATTATAAATTGCAATCAAAGATCCACTTCCCACCAACAACCTCCTTTATATAATCTATAAATCCAAGAGTAATTTAATATTTTTAAAAATTGTGAATTGTTTCCCAAGTTCCACCATCCTTTTTCCAAAGGGTCAACTAAAGCCAATACTGTGGAATCTAGAGGTCAACACGCAAATTACAAAAGTACAAAATTGCTTGAAGACTTCAAATTTATACAAATGATTTCTATTAAATCATTAATTATAGGGGTATATATAAACAAGATTAGGGATTTTATTTAGTCATTTTTTAATATTGTTAATTGATAATTTGATTGTGAAGCTCTACAAATCTAACAGTGACCTTGAACCATGCACCATACCTTTTCTACTAAACCATGACCCTATGAGCCACATGCTATGCCTAAAAATAATTCCATTCCACAATTATCACCCTAAAAGGTACTTAATTCCACATCCTTGTGTTTTCTAAGCCATAATTCCTAAAAATTGAGTTTCTTTTTCAGTTAGTTTCATTCTTGTAACTGTGTTCATGGTTTCAATTGAAATTGTTAAGGGTTCCTTTATTTACTTAGATAGATTATGGGTTTTAGGGTTTTTCAAAATGGTGTCATAGAGGTGCATTGTGTTTTTTTTTCCAAATAGGTTGTCTTTACAATATTTACTCAAAATCCTAGGCTTCACAATGTATAAACCAGTGAATATACTAACAGATATTCCCAAATCTAGGTGAATATTCCTTGGTAGATAATTCTAAGTCCCTACATACTTTTAACCTGTAAATTTCACCTCCCATTTTTGTGGGATTTTAACCTATAAATTTCACTTCCTAGTTATGTAGATTTTTCCATTGCTTCAAATAATTCTAAGATCAACAAATCTTCCACTTGAAATTCACACCTCAAATCTCCATTAGATATTTTGACCTATTTTTACATCTCTACTTTCCCACTAACTTTTCACCTACACAAAATAAATCCAAGTTTTGCTAGATTTTTTACCTACATCTAGCACCTAAAAAAATCACCAACTTTGTAGTTGGTTTTTGATCATTAGTCTCTCTAGAATCCATGTCTGGGAAGAGATAAAGTTCAAGTCTAAAGGACCTGGTGTAACTCTCAATTCTAGAATCCAACATAACTAAGGTTATAGACACAAACCTAGGTCACATTAACCTAGGTGACTTTTGGACAAGGATAAAGATAGAATTCAAGAATTACTAGATCCAAAGCATCTATGACTCTAGACTACCCCAGGTAGTAGCTTTCCCCCTAACTATGGAAATATTTTAGTTGATACTCAAACTAGCACAACATTATGATGCTAACAATAGAGAAGTGTTGAATTATAAAAGGGAAAATATTCTAAATATAGACTCATATTGCATTGATTCTATGTTTTTAATACTAGAATTTGATATTTATCTAGATATGACTCTAAAAACATCCAAAAAAATCTTTCAAGATAACAATATTGGATGCTAGAGAGTTATGAATAAGCAATGTCTAAGAATCCCTAAGGCTTCCTCCACCAAATTACCAAAGACACTATAAATAATTGATTTTAAGGATGAGGTATGGATATAGTTATATTACTACGTAGGATCACTAGTAACCCTGATGTAAAGAGATTCTAGGATTAGATGTATCAGTACATATGGGTTATCCATGAGAATAAATAATACATCCACTGGTCCCAACTCATTAGTGAATCCCTCCACAAGCAGTTGATATAGGTACAAACCATATGGAAATTCTATATTAACCCTACCTAGTATATATAGTGGCAAAGGGAAGAGCTTTCCTAGGGATCGACACAATAGCTATTGAGGCAAATAAATTGTTTAACTATTATCTTAACCTCACTCTTGAGGTAGGTAAACAACACTTAAGGAGAGTCAATTATACATTCATCTACTACATCATAATAATGTTTAATAAGGAACTAGAGAGAAAGATATTCTTTGATGAAAAAACTATAAAAATCAAATAGTGGGGTTCTTATTTCATATAATTCCCCACCTACTCCTACATCAGGGTATGTGGATTTAGTGGCTTCCTTTACACTCTTACAATATATGTGAGTGATAAATGGGCATTGAGGGAGTTAGTGAGATAAATTGTATAAAATCACAAGCTATTATCCGACAAACACAAGTCAAAAATTCATTTCCTAATTAGTATAGGAAGATACACATGTCTCTCCTTAGTAAAATCGAAGTGTGTTGATACAAAAATGACATAGATGACCCTGAGGGATTTAGAGGTGAGACCCTACTATGATGTTCATGTGAACATCACTAGCACACTGGTAATCTCCACATATTACCATGTCCCCTAATTTGAATATTTATGGGAAGATTTGGATGATGAAGAGGAAGTCAGATTGAGGGACTGCTCCATAATGACATTAGATCAAGTTAAAGCTTTTGACTTAGTACCAGTCCCTTAAGACTTTTTGGATGATGAGTCCATGGTGGACAAGGTCTACTATGTAAATAATATATATTTACAACCCCTTCTATTACTAAGGTGGTATGTTCTTGAGTCTTTCTCATTCATAGATAGAATTGTTCATGTGATCAATAAAACACTCAATTGGATTAAGAGTAAAGGGGTCAAAGTGACCAAGGATTTAGTAAGTACCACTAAAAACTACTAAATCTCAAGGAATAAGGAGTTATACCATTAGTATAGGGTCCTAGTGGTGTATTATAAGAGTAATCAGATAGGCTATTGATTTCCCATTAGAATAAGAAATCAAAGGCCAAAAGGGGACAATAAAAAATTCAAGGAGCAACAATAGACCGATTGATCATCATTTCATCTAAAGATACAGTTATAGTTTAAGCACCCATAACTTTAACCCCTATCTTATTAATAATCATAACTCCTACTTCTATAATTCATCCCCCACATGTTTATATTATTCCTACAATTCCAACACCTCTTCCTCCTATCATGACTCCTCCTTCACCTCAAGTGACTCCACCCTCCATTCCCCAAACTTTACCCATGATTATAATTCCATTGCCAATATTGAAAACAAGTCAAGTGGACACTCAAGTCCCCATTCATTGGATAATATGGTTTACATTTCACATCCTTCTCCCATAATTTCACTCCTTCCTTCCATCATTCCTTTTATTTCATTTGAAATTCCCTCCATTCCATATTTGTTAATCACCAACACTACCAAATAGTATATATACATAGATTCAATCATTTTGACTTCAACTTCACTGGCCATCCTAACTTATAGGATAAATATTTTTCCATCTTCACCCCCCTTCATATTTCCTACTTTACCACCCTTTAGTGTCCTTACCAATTTAATTAACTCATTCAATGCTTTAGGCTCCACCCTTCCACCAATCCCTATGTTCCAAATTCCTGTGTCTACTTCCCCCATTAATATCACTTACATCTCCCACACCCCCATTAGACACATCTATTTCCATTGACCCTACCTCTTATACTTCCATAGTAACCCCAAACCCTAAAGTGGAGATAGGGGAAAAGTAAGTCCTTGATGAAAATATGGACCTTTAGCATACATATTGGGAGAAAATTACAAAGACATTTACCAATCAATCATCAAAAATATTAGTATAGGATACAACACTTGTCACCATGCATACTAGTGTAACATATTTAGCTATAGACTCTCAAATGATAGTGTCAACATATTAGGATGTTACCCCTAGTTGGTTAGCATAAATAGTGGGGAAGAAATGCAAATAAATTGTATCCCTAAGTACATTATATTTTAGTTTCTCAAATACACATAAGAAATCCAAAAAAACTCCCCATACCTTTTCAAGGATATTATATGACTTAGCAGGGGAAAGGTATTTAGAGATTATATTCCCCCCAATACATAAGAAAAAAGATGATCTAGTGGTGGGGGACTATTAGGTATTAAAATTTTACCTTGGGCATCCTATGAGGGAGGGGTCAAAACATAACGTTCAATCCATCATTAATTTCCTCTTTGAGAAAATGGATAGTGACAAGGTCACTAAGAATGAGCTAAAGAATTTTTTTAAATAAATAATGAATGCACTAAAGAGATTCATCAAAGCCACTATTCAATGAGGACAACCCAAATCAGCATATCCTATCACCCAAATCATAGATTAGGCAACACTTGATGTGGTGACACAAATTGGAAACATGGTAAGGGACACTAAGGAATGGGTATAAGAAATCGTATCCAAAGGTGAAAATATTATTGATATAGTTATGGAACAATATGTAATTCTGAGAGAGATAAGGGTCACCTTGAGATAATGGGTCAATAAATATGAGGGAGAGATAGAAAGATCAAATATTTTCTATCCAAAATTGATAATTATGGATTTGATTGTTATGGACATCTTCCTTGTGTAAAATATACTAAAAATGATGAAGAGTAAGAGGAATTAAATAGAGAAACCTAATTCAAAATAAATTTAATTATATATGCTACTGATAAGGCTAAAATTTTTCATGACAAAGACACTAAAATTCTATATGACATGGAAGATTTGTTGAATAAATTGTCATGTCAACCAATAGATTTTTAGGATCAAACTTTCTCAATATAGGAAGTATAAAATATGTACAAGTGATTGAAAAATAATCTTAATGAGATGTAATCTTTACCTTGAGCTCTATCCACTATTACATCAAGTATCATAACATGTTGGATTAGATGGGTAAAGAGATTCAAACATTCAAAGCTTTGAGAAGGGAGCTTTTTGATATAGTAGTAGATTGTGAGATAACCAACCTCTACTCTTTTGGCCTAGATGAAGATATAATATAGGAGATCTTCAAGTTTTTTGATGTAGATGTTTAGAAATTATAGGTTGATAATGATAAAGAGTCAGAATAAGTGTTAGAAATATATTAATTCTTTCCATTAAAAGCATTATTTTATATTATATTTTCATTGTTGTAAAATTATTGTAAAGTTGCAAAAACATATCTTGTAAATTACAACTATCTTTTTGATATCTTTTTTGAGAAAGAGCCATGTGTATTTTACACATTCTATTTTGACAAGTTGAGAATTGTAAAAAGTAGACTTGCAAATTACACATTTTATTTTGACAAGTTTCTAATTGCTTAAGTTGTAAAAGCACATATTGGAAATTGTAATTCTAGTTTTGACAAAGTGGTATGACTTGTAAGTTGTAAAATTCTCACTTGAAAATTAAAAATTAGGGTTTTAAAAAAAAGTAACTTAAGTTATCTTAAATTTATCTTTTTTTCTAAAATTAAGTTTCACTTTGGCACCGCATTTTTATGAATAGCCATTGCATCTACATAAAGAAGACCAAGGGCATTGCATGAAGATTTTCAAGTTATATCCACCCCTCCAATAGCTAAAGACCATGCCCAAATCTTGCATTATAATTTTCCAACTCAATAACCACACATTGGATGTAATAACAAATGTAGATCATGCCTCTTTTCATGAGGTTTCTATATTTTCATGATCTTCTACTAGGCATTAGTTCTCATTGATAACTACATCTCAGTTTTAAGATCTTTTATATAAATATGGGAAGGACCCCATAGCCAATTTATATTTTTTCTATTATAAATATTATTCTATAGTTTGAACAACTCTTCTACGTGTTGTAACCTAAATAATGAGAATAAATTGAATATTTGCCTTTCTTTTCTAAGAAATCTCTATGTATGCAAAGTTATTTGAATATTTGTAGATGTTTTAATTCTTATTTTAGTCACAAAATTTCAATTGTGATATTTTCTAATTTTTTGGAATATTATTTGATTAAAATAAAATAATCTTATCCATTGTATAAAAAGTACTAGTTATTACCTCTAATTTCCCATTTGCATGAATTTTTACTCCTAAAAATTTCAATCTATTTTATATTCTATTATGTTCATTCAAGAGAGCATTAAAATCCACTATAAAAATATTGGGTGCAATCATCATTATAAGTTTTGAAATTTTCATTCCCAAAATCTTTTCCCCAATCAAACCCTAGTTTAACAACAATATAACTAAAGAATCAAAATTTATATAAACTGGTGATTTATCAGTTGTACCAAATTTAATGAAAGGAAGTCAACCATCTCCATAGGTTCACCTCAATTCACCAAGTTCTTAAAACCTAGAGGTGTTCTCATTATATCATTATATTTTATCAAAAGGAGATTAAACATGAACAATGGGTGAACAATATATGTGATAATATGTATTAATGTTATTATGTTATTTCAATTATTGGAAAATGCATAGGTAACAGGTCTTTGAGGTCAAGTGCTTAAGAAGCCTAAGCCTAGTCATCACATAAAAATACCTTATGACAAGGTATGAGTATTATGGATTGGTACGATGGATTTATATATGCATAAGAGGTTACTTGAGGTTTCTTAATCATGTGTATAAAGTGTAGAGTGCATTTATAATGACATGAAGGTGTGTTTTTAGGTCTAATGTATCATGAAGACCATGATGTAGAGAGAGAGAGAGAGAGAGAGAGAGAGAGAGAGAGAGAGAGAGAGAGAGAGAGAGAGAGAGAGAGAGAGAGAGAGAGAGAGAGAGAGTATGGTGTGATGGGGTAGAAGGTTATATTTCCAAGGAAATTATGGATAATTTAGGTTTTTTAGAAGTTTCTCATTTTTTTTAAAGTATGTTGACCAATATTGAGGTTATGGTTTGTAAGAAAAGTCATACAATTGTGTTTGGAGGTATCTTGAGTGTGCAAAATGGAGGGTTCTCAACCTAAAAAGGATTTACTTATATTTTTTATCTCATCAAATCTCTATATGAGAAAATAAGTTATTAATGGTAGATGAGGAATGATCCTATATTAAAACTATAGGCATTTTTTTGGATTAAGGGTCTATGCTTTATGAATGATCGTTAAGAGTGGAAATAGGTTTAAACTCTCCTTAAACCCTAATAAGGACCTGATATTGATGATATTGCTCAGAAGTGATCAAGATGGATTTGTATTATTAGGTAAGTTATTTTATATTGTAGTGGACTAATTGAGGTACCTCTAAGTGGTATTAATTAGAGAGAGGAGACAGAAAATGTTGAGTTATAGGCTTATTTTTGAATAAGTTACTGTAGAAGTCAAAATTTACATTTGACCTAATAAGCAAATGGATGGAAGACTAAGGTATAAATTCATTTTTTATGTACATTAAGGTTTTTGGATAGGTTCTAGTCCTCAAGTATGTTAAATCATTCATCCAAGTTAACTAATCGCTAATAGGCCTAATGGTGCAAACAATGAAAACCCATGCAATAGTTGTTAGAGAGTTATCAATGATGTCATAGTGATGTCATCAAGGTTTTTGGATGAGTGTTTAAATTATCTTTCTAGTCTATGTATCATTGACAAATTGTTTAAGTTCTTGTCCGAGTATACTTGAATGTGGCTTGGTTGATCTTTAGTTTTAACATCGTTAGAGATGATCAAGGATGAGTATGGTGATTTGAGGATGTGTAAGGGGTCCTATAAAAATTCAAGGGTACATTGTGTGCTTGTGTAATTAAGTTTAATTTATCTGGTATTCCATAGTTATCATCTAAATATTTTGGGTATAATGACAAAAAATCTAAGTAAATAGTTTGATGACCTCATAGTTGCCATGTATGGATGAGTTAGGGAGAGTTGGTCATATGATTATGATCACATTAATCCCAAGTTACTATGGTCTAAATCTTAGGTCATGTGATTAATCATGAAAAAATATATGCAAGTGAAAATTTGGGGTCTAGGTAGTTTGACAATGTTTACCCATACCTAGCCAAATATTGTATGTGGTAAGAAAAACTAAGTAAGCATGTTGATGATGTTAGCATTTACACACATTGATTTGTCAGGAGGAAATGGTCATATGGGTTTGTTCAATATTGTGCTTGATTACTATGAAATAAATTTTAGGTCATGCAATGAAGTGAAACAAAAGATATGCAAATGGGAAGTTGGGATCCTAGGCAGTTTGATAGTGTTTTCCCATACTTAGCCAAATCTGCTTGTGGTAAGAAAAGTTGAGTAGGAATTTTAAAGTACTCATTTCTTGCACATATGGTTATTTAAAGATAAGTTGATTATATGGGTTTATTAATTTTTATGCCTAGTTAATATAAACTAAATTTTAGGTCATGCGATGAAGCAGATTAAAATATATAATTGTGCAAAGTTGGTCTTCCATGTAGATAGCAATGGTCCTCATACTTAGTCTATTTTGTATGATGTTAAATATTAGGACAAGATGGAGATCTAATGGCTCATGAGTGATCATAAAATGAATATATAAGGTGCCTATTATGTCAAATGAATAAAATTATTTGTTTTTTAATAAATTTAAAGATCAAGCTCCTTATAAAAGGATCAATAGAACATGTTTTTTCCAAGATGCCAAGAAGTAGTGAGATGAGGACAAGTGTTCAAATTTTAACATGGAGCTGAGATAAAGATTAGGATTATTATAATATATAATGGTGATTAAATTTTAATACACATACATATCAATGGTGCATATTGAGTGAGATGATTTCAAGGTATACAACGTTTAACATAAATAAAGACCACGCTATATACAGTAGATCAATAGAGTGCATTAAGTCAAATTGTCAAGTTTGATATTTAAGAATAGATATTTATGATGTGTGATTTAAATAATAATAGAGTACATGAGATGAAAGCATAGTGTCTGAGGTTTAACTGTAACTGTTTGAATTCAAATATTTGAATTTAACAAAGGGAAAAACTAGTGCTCTATATTTTGGCTATAACTTTTGATCCAGGATGAATTTGATGGTTATATAAAAATAAAACTTGTACAATAATCAAAGGAAAATCTATAAATATAGATTTAAATATTTTAAAGTTTGTATAGTCAAATATATTACGATCCAAAGTTTTCTATATGTTTGACCATGGACTATAAGTGACCCAAGAAGGATATTTAAGCTTGTGTTGATGATGTTTCGATGTTTCATGATGAATTTTATATTGGAGAGTGTTTTATACTCCATTAATATCATTTGTATGTATTTTTGAGGTGTGATAAATCTTTCTTCAGTATGAAAAATTCTTAATAAATTAACTACGTGTTCGTTCATGGTGTTCCTATGTACAAGGACATTATTTGAGTTGATTGAGCATATGAAGAGGTGAGTAGAGATTATTGTTATTAATTTAAGATGTCAAATGGGTCATGTGGAGTTGAAATATGTAATTTAAATTGGTCCTATGTTCTTTTTTGCTTGATGAAGTGATAATTGGGTGATTAGGTCTCCATGAGACTTATAAGGGCATAATTAAAAGATGTAGTTGCTTAAGGGTGACCCATGGATGTTATGACTAACCTATGTGTATGGTACTGAGATATATCTTAATGTGTTATATGTATTAAGGGTTAATTCATGATTATTATTTGACTAATATGGTGATGATCATGAATGCTCTATAAATAGTGAAACCAAATGTGATGGTTTTTAGACTTTGAAGAGGAGTGTGGATGTGAAAGTTATGGTAAAACAGAGAGGGAGAGTGCTTAGCAGATGAGTTGATGAGAATATTATATTAATAAATATGTGTATTACCTTTGGGTAATGTTTTTTATGTCCTAATAGTGATTTTATAGGTTGAGGATGAGTGAAGAGGTCTAGAGTGATCCAAAAGGTAGCTTTGGATGCATTGAGTGTGTAGAGTTGAAGAGATACGATATACTTTATATATCCATTAGATTGGTATGAAATTAGTGTTCAAGATATTTTATCTTCATAGGTGTTATTGTGCTTTATCAATATCTAGGGGGTTGTAGCCTCCTTACAAGGTGAAACTTGCTAAAAGTCTAGTTGTTATGGTTGCTTAGCTAGATAGGTGTTGTAGCACCTTGTGGGATTGTAATCTCACTAAATAAGGGATTATATTTCCTTGATTAGTTGTAGCTAGTAAAAAATGGAAATTTTTATTATAGGATATTAGTCTAATTACATGTTATTATGGATTTTCTCTGCCAAGAGGGTTTCACATATGTCATGTGTTATGTACTTTATCTTGCATTTTTTATCTTATTCATTGATATGAATGATATGTATGCTTCATGAAATTCTTGGGGTAATTGATCAATATTTTTAGTGATTATACCTCTATGGTCCTTTGGTAAAGGCTTGACAACTTGAAGGTGATCAAAGATATAATATGGGTACTCATCAAATCTAAGGAGGTTTCTCTACTATGAAAGCATAAATTTTTAATAGATCTAATTATGATTTTTGGAGTCCAAGAATGAGGAAATACATTATGTCCCTAGGTTTTTATGTATGGTAATATATTGTGGATGGTTATTATTGACCATTTTTTACCAATAAGCCAAAATGGATTAACCTCTATAGTCAGAATCTTGTACAGGGGATTTTTATAATGTTATAGGGTATGTTGTAGTTCATTTTATGTCATTTCATATGACATTATAGGTTTTGGTCATGGTATAGCTTAGTCCTTATGTCTTTTGGTATATTAATGGAATTTTTTTGATCATATATATAAGTGGTATATTTTCATGGTGCTGAGAAGTTAAAAGAGCAAGTCCAAAAGAGCCTAAGTTAGCACTTGGGAGATGTTTCAACTTTTGGATAAGTGTTAGACCATTCAGAGTTCTCTCAAATAAATTTTTGTACTTTATTTGGATAAATTTTGGGGACATTTACCATAAAATTGTACAAAGCAAGGATCCCATAGACTCATTTTTTTGGGTATAAGTTCTTCAATAATTTTATTTAATATCTAATTCTTTCAAGAAAATTTTCTGCATCAAAAGCTATGTGTCATATTTCTTTCAATAAAAATTTTTGCATTATTTTCCAAAAGATATAATTATTCTAGGGAAAATGTTTGATAAAGGTTCTAAAGATAGGTTTCTTTTAGAAAAATTATCTAAAACACAAGGCCTACAGAAATACTTCCAATACAAAAATCTTGATGGGTATGTTTCATAAGAAAGTGTCCCAAACAAAAATCCTAAAGGGTATTTCTCTCAAGAAATTGGCCAAGACAAAAATTCTAAAGGTCCATTGCTTTGACAAAATGTCTTACACAGAAATCTTGAAGGGTATTTTTTTCTTAGGAAAGTGTCTTATAGATTCCATGAATGGGTTATTTATTTTGAGGAAAGTACCCTAGATGAAAACCCCAAAAGATCATTTTATTTTAGTAAAATTGTCTAAACAATTTTCCTAAAGGGTCATTATTCATAAAAGTGTCCTAAATAGAAGTTATAAAGGGTCACAAATATCATTTGAATCAAAAGGTCCATAGAAAAAGGTAAGTATGAATTATTTCAGGAAAATTATCCCACATAATTTTCCTTGAAGACCTCATTTCTCTTGGACATTTTGTCCACAATAAAAAATCCTAAAGACATGAATTCTTTTGGACATTTTGTCTGCAAGAAATTGTTCAAGGACATAAATTCTTTCAAGAAAATTGTCTAGGAAAATTTTACTAAAGGTAGAATTATTTTAAAGAATTTGTTCTAAGGTAAAGGACTAAGTATGATTTATTTTTGGGAAAGTGGATGAGACCCAAAGCCCATAATAAATGTCCAACAAAAGGTCTAAAATAAATAGCCCGAGGAAAATGGTTCGTAGCAATAGATTGAAACACACATTTTGAAAGAATTATTTGTTGTGGGTAAAATTCATGGGAAGTAGAGTGATGTTCATGTAAGTTTCAAAGTTTAATCTCAATACTAATCCTTTAGAGTCCAAAGATTGATGGTCACACAAACATGAATGACAATCCTATGGATGTCAATTGATGGGTGCATAAATTTCAAATTTAAGCTACATAAAATGATTATTAAATATTCAATATCCAAAGTACATTTTTATAAACATCAAAATTTGAGCTCATGTGATAGCTTCTGCAATTCAAAAGGCAAGGTCAACAATTGACACTCAATCTTATAGGAGATATAATGATGAGTGATGAATGATAGTTTAATTAGCCTAGGTAGTTTAGTGGCTCGTGTTCAATCATGGATTCATATCTAATGACACATGAGTAATTCATGGAGTTTGAGAGGTCTCCATGTGGCATGAGTACATTCAAGCTAATAAAAGATTAATAGAGCACATTAAATCATGTGAATTAGGATCAATAACAAGTGAGGGTAAAATAGGTTAGTGAACCCTGAGTATGAATGCATAGGTGATAAGTGGCACAAGCATATGGGTCTTGGTAGAGGATATATGGATTGTATCTATTCACATTAGGAAGATCACTGGAATGAGATAAATCAAAAGATCAATGATCTGACATAGTTTTTAACAACCAATTAGATGAAGGCAAACCCAAGTGACTTAGACAAAGATCGACAAAGTAATTTTTTATGGGGAAAAATAAATAAAGGGTATGGATCTATCTTCAATCATGGTTCAATTTGGACCAGAGCCAACATTTTTAGTGACACCATTGAGGTAGACACATAGACTTTAATAGTTTCATCTTCGAGACTAACTGCATAAAAGGGACCCTTCTCCCCACTATTGAATGCCATGGTAAACTAGTGAAGAGTAGTTAACACTAAGACAAATCCCTAATATATTTATCCAATTTTTATACCTGTATCAATGCTAAAACTTAGCTTAGAACAACTTAATCTCATTTTTACTACCATTAGGGAAGACTAATGAGGGAATAATGTAATTATGCAACCACTTGAAGTGACTTAGATCAATAAAATGGTTTAATGAGAATATTTTTTATAGGAAATTACAATCACAGTTCAAATGGATTTGTGCTCATTTGATTCTTTTTCATAATGTCAATTCTCCCTTTGTATTGCTTCCTTTATTCTATAAATATATCTCTTAAACTATTGTAAAGAAGTACCATACCATGTATGGTCAAGCCCTACTAGAATGATGTCATATTATGCCTTTTAACATTAATAAAAGTTTATTTATGAGTTTTTAATAATTATCTAAGTCTACAAGTGATTTATGGTGATGAGAAGTGATAATTATCTATCCTTCCATCCCTTATCCTTTTATGTTTGAGCAAGATTTCCTATTCTAATAGGGTCATATAGAGTGTATTCTACTATGTAAATATTTTCAAGTGTAAAATTATCCTTGGAGTGTGAAATATACCCTCTGGTTCATTTTTTTATAATGTTGTTCACATCTCACATCTATATTGAAATACTCATGTTATAACCCATTAAAACTTAGAGATTAGTCTGTATGCTTTATTTCATCACAGTAGAAATATGATGGTCATGTGGAATGCATTTTTGGTACATCATTTACTTTATATTAGGTTCAATTTATTCATTATCTAACTCTTTTACCCATAAATAAGTAGTATTTTAAGTGATAATGTTGCACAATATATTCAAGGAGCTAGCCCTTAAATCCAGAGGCTCATTTCCAATATGGGTACACCCACATACTTGCAAATGTTCCCATGTTGCCCAAATCTATAAGAGGATTGTATGAACTCTTTTTTGGTGAAGTATTTGGTGATAATAGTTTTTTTATGCCCGATGGGACTCATTGTCTTCAAGACAACTTGTCAAGGTGAATGTTGGTCTTGAAAAACACTAACTACAAATTGGTGTGCTACTTAGCATTTGGTGACTCCTCAAATTAAATTTAATTTTATACCATTATTTTATTACCCCCATAATTCATGGTCCTCACTAATTCATCCTCTGATATAACATCCAACCCTATTAATCCACCCATTTAGCTTGAGATCCCTCTTGGAATTCAGTATCCACAACCCTTTGAAGAATGAGTAGATTTTGCCAAGGAGGAAGAGGAGAAAGAGGCTAAATAAGTTGAAGATATTGAGTAAGAACACATGGATAAACCTCATGTTTTCCCTACATTCAATAATGATAATCCAATCCAACTTCATGCATATGATGCCATCCCTCATAATGCCACAAGAGGTGTTCCCACATTCAATGGTGAGAGTTATATCACTCCGAGTAAGCACATTAGAGATGTTTCTAAATTTTACATTTTTCAAAATATTATTTGAGAGAACATTTATATTAGACTCCTTCTCATGTACCTTAAAGGGAAGCCTCTTTATTGGTATAGTACTCTAAAATGTGGATGTATCATAACATGGGATGAGTTTGGAGTGTTTTTGACTTCCATATTTGGAAATGAAAGTGATCATGCTTCTCTAATACATCAGCTCAATATGAGAAAGAGTAGACCCAAATAAATTATTCATGACTTCAATGAAATTTTTTAGAATAATTGGCATAGGTTTCCTCCTCCTATGAGACCAACTACTAGTTTTTTGTTCCCTACGTACTTGAGATCCATTGGGACTATAATTATTGTCATGCTTCAATCTATGGAAGGATCCACCCTCCTTGAATCATATGATCTTTCTATCAAAACTAAAAATAATCTCATCAAAGATGCAATATTTCCACCTAAAGTGTCTATTCTAACTTTATCTCATGCTTCTGCTAATACTCTAGATGTATCCCAAGTTCTCAATGCTAATACTAAAACTAAGGTGGATCTTAGGTAAGCATAAAATAATGTTGATAGGAAAGCCAATTTCCTAGACTTAGAGGCTCAAAATAGATAAGATAATGTTAAATAAGGTTCATATAATAACCCTTACCTCTATCATCCCTATTATGTTCAATAATACGGAAGAGGAAGAGGCCAGTGGTAGCCTAATCCCAATAGTCCTGCTAATGCATACAATCCTAACTCTACCACCAATGCAAAAAATATGGTACTAGCTTATAAAATTTTTGTGTAGGGATAAGAATGGAAGTAAGACCAATTCATGGATGCTAATAAACATTTAGAACAAGCTTTGGTGGATCAAGGAGTAGTTACTCCCCTCTTATCAAATGAGGATGAGGTAATGATGTAAGCTAATGAGGGTTGGCAACCTCAAGGAGAGACCTTCACCATTTTTTTGGTTGAAGACACTTTTTTTATAAATCAAGGATCCTCTATTGTACAAAATTTAAGGGCCAAGAGGAAGTATTTAATATGTGGAAATAGCATGCCCATGAACTTATCCAATCCTCCTACAAGGAAATAAGACATAGTTATAAGTGTGATAGTTCCAAAGGCTTCCTTGATAGTTCTAAAGGCTTCTACACCTCTAACAAGTCAAAATATGGTAAGGTCTACTCCTATTATTAAAGTTCCAAGTAATTATATTCCTCTAAAATCCCAAGAGAAAGTAGTTATGGCTTATTTTAACATTTTATATTCTTTAAATAATACTTGAACATATATTTCTCTTTGGGATGTCATTCATATTCTTGGTTAAAAGGAGTTCCTATAGATTGAGTTATCTGATATCCATGTTAGTTTCTCCACCTCAAATCAAAGTCATGTCCATGTTGATTTTGTGAATTATCCTAGTACCATTATTTAAATATACACTAGGGCTAAGAAACCTCCACCATTTTACCTCACCCTCATTATAGGTGACAAATTGGTACATAATTGTATAGTTGATAGTGGAGTTTCTACTTATATGATGCCCAAATTTGTAGCTAAATATTTGGGCCTAAAATATGAGCCCCATACCAAAGGGGTCCTTTAATTATATGGTACACCTACCAAGATGGTAGGGATGACAAAAGGCTTGAAGGTTTTCTTGTAGAGTTGTCCTAATTTTCCTATCTTGCAAGACATAGTTATGGTTGATCTTCTAACCCACTTTGAAATCTTCCTATCAAGGAAATTCATAGCCAAAATATGTGGAACCTCTCATTTGACTGGTATTCCTTGGATTTTAGAACAAGATATGGGGCTAAGGTGACAATTAAGACACAACCTCTTACAATGTTTCACATTGAACCTTACATTGAGACAAGTTCTAATTTGAATTATGTTATTCATGAAGAAAAGGATTATATTCTAGATGATGGCACTTACTCAAAGATGAAGGTCATTGTAGATTTATTTCATGATGAATATGGTAATGATACTTATGAGAAATATCCTTATGTTCTCATGGATAAAAATGATCTAGGGGTATATTGTATATATGAAGAAGGAATACTGACACATCTACTTTCCAAGGAAGAGGGTGAAGATGTTGGACTATGGAAGATGTTTTTCAATAGTTCAAGAAGTAAAGTTGGCTTAGGGGGTGGTGTTATTCTGGTCTCTCCATCTAAACAATAGTATTATTATTCATATAAATTTCATTTTAGTTTCACTTGTAATGTGGTTGAGAATGAAGGTTTGATTCATGGCCTTTAATGGGCAAGGAGAAAAGGAAACAAAAACCTGCAAGTGTATGGAGATAGTGAATTAGTTATGTATTAGGTAAGGAATGTTATTTATACCAAGAACCCCTTATTTAAGTAATATAGGCATAGGGTATGTGATCTACTTGAATACTTTAATTCGTTTAATATTTACTCAGTCCTAAAGGATCAAAATAGACATGATGATAGACTAGATGCCTTAATAGCTTAATTTGAAACTCTAACTACCATAAAAGAGGAATGAAAGTAGTCTAATATTAAGATCATTATCAAACCTTATGTAACTAATAATGAAGTGTCTTGAAAATTTTTTGATAGTGAAAAACACATTGCATGCTTCTTACAAAATGAGGCTTAATTTTCTTCAAGGAATCAAAAGAGGCTCCAAAAATAATTGGGTGATTAGATTGTGAAACTAAGGAACAATAAAATACCTACAAGTTTGGTAACCGTAGAAATTATCTTTAATGAGAATGACTGGAAGAGGAAGGATAAAGTGAGTGTGTCTATAAAATAGGAGAATTATGAAAGGGTCTTGATCTTCAAGGACAAACTCCTCAAACTAGGCAAGGTATGTTCTACATTAGAGAAGCAATCATTCATTGATTTGTGTAGAGAGTTTCATGATATCTTTGCTTGGGAATATAAGGACCTCAAAAAAATTTATCCTAGCCTAGAACACAATACCATAAAGTTGGAACTTGGAGTTAAACTGATTAGATATAAGCAAAGACCCATCAACCCAAAAGTTGAGCAACTCATGAGGATAGAGCTTACCAAACTCCTTGAATCTACAATAATATTTCACATCAAGCATTCAATGTGGGTAGATAACATTGTTATTATTAGAAATAATAATGGGGAGATAAGTCTTTATGTATAATTTATAGATCTTAATAGAGTGTCACTCAAAGATCACTATCTTCTACCCTCAAAGGAGCATATTTTGTAGATGATTTCAAGTTCTCAACATTTCTCTCTTCTAAATGGATATTCAGGCTACAATCAAATTTTAGTCAATGAATATGATTAGTTCAAGACAACCTTCACTACCAAATGGGGGACCTTTTATTATAGGAAGATGTCCTTTGGATGTCCAATGCTAGTGCCATATTTCAAAGAGCAATAGACTTCGCATTCAAATGTTTGATCAATGAGATGTTATTGGTCTATCAAGATGATATAAAAATATTTTCTAAGGATGATAATGAACACATGAAATACTTGAGACAAGTGTTTGAAATATGGAGGCAGTATGGATTATCTCTTAATCCAAACAAGTGCATCTTTATTGTTTATAAAGGTAAGCTCTTATGACATATTATTTCTAAGGATAGTCTGACTATTGATATTGAGAGAATAAAGTCTATTCCAGGCTTATTATTAACATTACATAAGAAAGGTCTTCAAATTTTCTTTAGAAAGATAATTTTTTTATGGAGGTTCATACCTAAAACCTATCACAACTATGCTCAAGAATAACCAAGTATTTTCTTGGACCAAAGAGGGTAAGAGGAGTTTTGAAGCCATAAATAAAGTAATTTTAGAAGCTCCTACCCTTGTGAATATTTATTTTACTAAGGACTTCATGTTGTATTCATTTTCTAATATTGATACTATCTCAACCATGCTGATGTAAAATAATGATGAGGGTGTGGAGTAGCCAATTGCATTCTTCAATCAAGGTTTAAAATATTATGAAGTTAAGTACAACTTTGTGGAGAAACATGTCCTTTTTATTGCAATACAACTAATGAAATGTAGACAATGGTGTCAAATAAGAAGATTCATGTTATGGTCTTTCATCCTAGAATCGAGGAGTTTATTTTGAGTAAAGATCTCCGTGAAAAGAGGTCAAGGTGTATCCCTAAGGCAATGGGGTATGATGCTGATATCAAAGTGAAAAAAATGGTAAGGGGTAAATGACTTTATGAACATCTAGATTTAGATCTTTATGAGTTAAAATAAGAGTCTCTAGTCAACCATGAGTATCCCTAACTAGCTAATCCATTGCCTCCACAAAGTTGGACATAGGATATGATCAGATTTCTCCAAAATGGTGAATATCCTAATAATATGAATAGATCACAAAGGAGATAATTTAGATTATAATATATTCCCTTTTGTCTTATGGATAGTGTACTATTTAGGAGGGACATAAATGGTGTGTTATTGAGATGTGTTCATAATGACCAGTCTAAAGTGTTACTTCAGAAATTCTATAATGGGACAATAGGAGGTCATTTCTCTCTAAGAACCATAACTTCCAAGATCATGAGGGTTGGCTATTATTGGCCTAGCCTCTTCAAGGATTATCATGATTGGGTGAGAAGGTATGGATAATGTGATTTATTTTTAGGAAAGCAAAATTTTGTAGCTCTTCCTTTGAAGCCTATCCAAGTGGATCACCCTTTCATGCAATGGGATCTTGATTTCATTTGCATGATAAATCCTCCATCAAGTTTTGGTCATAAATGGATACAACAACTGACTATTTTATAATCTAGGTTGAGGTATTATCATTGAATGAGGCTAATGAGAGTGCTATATTAGAGTTTTATGAGAGCATCATAACATGATTTTGCACTCCTACTATTATCTTAAATAATTCTCTTACTTTTTAAGGTACTAGGATAGTTGATTGGGCACATATAAATGGTATATTATTGAGAACTTTATCTAACTATTACCCTTAAGGTAATGGGTTGGCTAAATATACTAATAATAACTTGATTAGAATTACCAAAAGAACCTTGGAGCATAATAAAAGTGCATGACTCAAAAAATTGAAGACAACCTTATGGGATGATAGGATAACTCCCAAGAGGTCAATAGGGAATTCTTATTTTGTGCTTGTCTATGGAAGGGAAGTTAGGATGTTTGTCTATCAAGTGCTACCTACCTTAGAGTTATAACATCAACTAGAGTTTCTTGAGAACACTCCAATGGAAGTTAGATTGATAGAATTAATGGAGTTATAAGACACTAGAGGTAAATCTCATAAATCCATGGAGCATGACCAGGTATTAATGAATAGGTATTTTGACAAGAAGGAAACTACAAGATCATTTAAGAAAGGTGACATAGTCTTGAAATGGGATGAAGATAGAGAAAAACTAAGGAGGCATACCAAATTTGATGCCCTCTAGAGTGGACTATATGTCATCAGCAAGTGTAAGCAAAGAAAAGTTTTTTAGTTATCAAGTATGAATGGAGAAGAACTGCCTATCCTTATGAATGAGTTAATTTTAAAACCTTGATATTGAGATTTTAAGGTATATCTTATAAATATTAGGTTAGGTTTGTGTTTCCTTTCTTGTTTTGTTTTGTCCCAATAAGTGCTTTTGAATCATATATGTGTTTCTATTTTGCATTGTGTTCCTATTATTTTCTATTGTTTAGTACTACAAAGGTAGTTTATATGTCCAACTTATATAATTATGACTCCATTTTCTAATAGATATGATTAGCCAACTATTCATGGTGTAGCAGGTATGCTACCCTTGGGAAATCACCAAATATGTTGACCATTTTTCCCCACAAGCCAAAATGGATCAACCCTCTATAGTCAAAATATTGTATAATGGATTTTTATAATGTTACAGGGTATGTTGTAGCTTGTTTGATGTCATTTGATATGACATTATAAGTTATTTTCATGGTCTAGCTTAGTCCTTGTGTCTTTTGGTGTCTTACGGGTCATTTTTGGATCATGTATGCAAGTGGCAGATTTTCATGGTGCTAAACAATTACAAGAGCAAGTCTAGAAAATCCTAAGTTTACACTTAAGAGATATTTCAACTTTTGTCTAAGTTTTAGAGCATTAAAAGTTATCTCAAGTAAATTGTTTCACTTTATTTAGATAAGTATAGGGTATTTTTATAGGAAAATTATTTAAGCCAAGGATCCCATATACTCATTTCTTTTGGGTAGAATTTCTACAACAATTTTTTCAAATATCTAATTCTTTTAGGAAAATTATCTACATCAAAATCTAAGTGTCAATTTTTTTTAGGAAAATTGTCTTCATCAAAATATATGTCAGATTTATTTTGGGAAAATTATCCACACAATTTTCTTAAAGGCATAATTATTTTGGGGAAAATGTTTGACAAAGGTTCTAAAGTTAGGTTTCTTTTAGACAAATTGTTTGAAACACAAGGCCCACATAAATAATTTTGATACCAAAATTACAAAGGGTATGTTTCTTGAGAAAGTGTCCCAAAAAAAATACCAAAAGGTATTTCTCTTAGTAAAGTAGCCAAGGCAAGTTTTGAAGGGCCATTGCTTTGACAAAATGTCATATACAAAAATCTTAAAGGGTATTTTTTCTCTCAAGAAAGTGTCCTATATGATTCCCATAAAGGGTTATTTTTTGTAGGGAAAGTGCCCTAAATCAAAATCTTGAAAGGTCATTTTATTTTAGGAAAATTATCTAAATAATTTTCTTGAAGGGTTGTTCTTTAGTAAGGTGTCCTAGATAGAAGTTTTGAAGGGTCACAAATATCATATGAATTAAAAGGTTCATGGAAAAAGCTAAGTATGAATTATTTTAGGAAAATTATCCTACAACAATATCCCCAAAGACCTCATTTCTCCCAAACATTTTATTCGCAAGCAAAAATCTTGAAGACATGAATTATTTCAGACATTTTATCCACAATAAATTGTTCAAGGGAACAAATTATTTTAGGAAAATTATACAAGATAATTTTAATAAAGGAAGAATTATTTCAAACAATTTGTTCCAAGGAAAATTAATAAGTACAATTTATTTTAGGGAAAGTGGTCGAGACACAAAGCCCACACAAAATTTCTATCAAAAGGTCCAAAAGAAATAGTGCAAAGAAAATGTTCTATAACAAAAGGTCAAGACATAAAGTTTGAAACAATTGTTTTTTATGGGTAAATTTCATGGGAATTAGAGTGAAATTCATATAAGTATCAAAATTTTAGGCTCAACAGTCATCTATTGGCATCCACATATTGATGATCATGTAAACATCATTAAAATTCTTGTGGACTTCAATTGACAAGTGCACAAACATTAAATTAAATCTATGGCAAATGACCATTAAAGATAAAATATCCCAAGTGAATTTACATGGATTTCAAAATTTAAGCTCACAAAATAGTTTTTATAATTCAAAAGGTAGGATCAATGATCAGTGCTCAATCATACAAAAGATTTAATGGAAAGTGGTAAATGAATATTTAATGGGCCCAAGTAGATCAATGGATTTTGCTCAATCAAGGATTTAGATCTAATGGCATGTGATAAAGTTAATGATTCAATAATCTTGAGAGGTCACCATGTGTCATGAACATGTTCAAGATGATAGAAGATTGATGGAGAGTGTTTAATCATGTAAATCAGGATCAATAGTGAGTGAGGGTCAAAAAGGTTAGTGAACCCTAAGTACAAATGCATAGGTGACAAGTGGTATAATCACATGGGTCCTAGTAGAGGATCCATGGATTTCATTCATTTCAATTAGGTGGATCAACTGAGTGATCTGAATCAAAATATCAATTATCCAAGCCAACTTTTGATAGTTAATTAGATGAAGGCAAGCCTAGGTGACTTAGACAAAGATTGATAAAGTAATTTTTGATGGGGTAAGCTAAATAAAAGGAATGGATCCAAGTTTGAACATGTTTTAGTTAAAATTAATGATAAAATTTTGAAGGATGCCACCAAAGTGGACATATAGACTTCAATGGTTTCATCTCTGGGACCAACTGCATGAAAATGACCCTTCTCCCCACTATTGCATGCCATGATGAACTAGTGAAGAGTATTTAGGACCAGGATAAATCCCTAAGAGATTGATTTGATTGTTCTAACCACATCAGTGTTGGAACTTGTCTCAAAAAAACTTAATCCCATCATTAAAACTAATAGGGAAGATCAAGGAGGGAGTAATGTAATTATGCAACCACTTGAAGTGACCTAAATCAATCAAATGGTCTGAATGAGAATATGTTTTAGAGGTAGTTGTAAATGTGCTTCAAATGGATTTGTGCTCATTTGATTCCTTTTCATATCACTAAATATCCCTTTGTCTTGCTTCATTTCTTCTATAAATATAGCTCTTGAGCTATTGTAAAGTAACACCACACCATGTATGACAAAGACCTATTGGACTGATGTCATATTTTGCCTTTAAACATTAATTCAAGTCTATTTATAAGTTTTGAATAATGTTTTGAGTCTAAAAGTGATGTATGGTGATGAGAAGTGATAATTATCTATCATTCCTTCTCTTATCCTTTCATGTTTGAGCAAGAGTTCCTAGTCTAACAGGTCATATAGAGTGTAATCTAGTGTGTAAAGATTTTCAAGTGTAAAATTATCCTTAGAGTGTGTAATCTTCCCTATGGTCTATTTTCCTTATGGTTTTGTTCATATCTCACCTCTATATTGAAATACTCATGTTAGAACCCATTATAGATTAGATATTAGTCTATATGCTTTGTTTCGTCATGGTAGAAATATGATGGTCATCTGGAAGACATTTTTGGTATATTACCTCCTTTAGATTAGGTTCAATTTATGTAGTATCTAACTCTTTTACCCATAAGTAAGTATTACTTTAAGTGATAAACATTACATGATATATTCAAGGAGTTTTTCCTTAAATCTAGAGGTTCATTTCCAATATAGGTACACCCACATACATAGAAATATTCCCATGTTGCCCAAATTTGAAAGAGGCTTGAATGAAATCTTTTAGGGTGTAATATTTTGTGACAAAAATTATGTTTCTCCTACTACTCCATCTAGTGTTCTAGATAATAATTTTTTTGAGAATAATTCTAAGGTAGTGAATTCCATCACTTATGGTCTTACAAAGACTGAGTTCACCAAGGTAATCCATTGTAAATATGATAAAGAGACATGGGATAAAATTTAGGTCATTTATTAAGGATATTCAAAGGTCAATATTGATAAGTTACAAACTTAGAGAAGGAAATTTGGAAATCTCAAGATGAAGGAAGAAGATTTTGTGGCATCCTTTCTATACAGAGTTGATGAGATTGTGAACATCATCAAAGGTCTTGGAGAGAACCTTGAAGAGGATACTATAGTTAAAAATGTATTAAAGTATCTATACCTAAATTTTAATCCAAAAGTATCTACTATAGAAGAAATTCATGATCTTAGTTAGTTAAATATGGAAAAATTGCATGACACACTTACTATCTATGAGATGAGAGTAAATGATTATATACCACGAAGGAAGGAAGTAACTTTGAAGACTAAAATGAAGACAAAGAAAAAGTAACAAGGTAATAAACCCAAGGAGGACGAAATTTATGATATAGTTGAGGATGAAATGATTGTTTTGTTTACAAGGAAATTGAAAATAGGTTTAAGAAAGTATAAGGGTAAACTACCCTTCAAATGCTTTAATTTTGGAGAGATAGGACACTTTTATAGAAAGTGCCCTTATAAGCTTAATGATGAAGAACATTGTGAAGACCAATAAGAAGATAATAGGACATAAAAGTCTGATAAGAAGAAGAAATGATCTATAATTTTTGATAATAAGAAGTACTTCAAGGACAAGAAGAGTCTCTACACAAAAGAAGATTGTAGCTCATCATATGAGAATGAAGATAGTGACTTAGAGTATGATCATGAAGATGATGGTCCTGTTAAAGATGAATCCTTGTTCATGGCTAAGGAAGGAAGTTATTCATATCAAAAGGAGTCTACTTGGAGTGATTTAGATGATGATGAATATGAGGTGGACTATGATACTAAATTGATAAATACCCTTGAATAACTAAAGATTGAGAAGAAGATTAATAAGAAGATGAAGTCATAAGTCAAGGAATATGAGGAGAAATTTAGTGTGTATGATGCAAGAATGAATGAAGACACCAAATATCATGAAGATATGGCCAAGAATCTTAGTTGTCAATTGGAAATCTTATCTACAATCTTGAAATCTAAAGAAGATGAATGTTCAAGGTATGTAATTGAAAATAAGTCATTGAAATATGAATTATAGAAGACATATAGTAAGGTGAAGTCATTTTTGAGATTTGAAAAGACCTCAAGTGATCTAGACAATATTTTAAATGATCAAAATCATGCAAGTGATAGACTGATCTTGGATACAAAGAATATTCTCTGACAAGATAAAGACTAATGTGAACAAGAATAATATAACTTTGAAGACAAATAATTAGATCAGGAATGAAGGTGCTAGTAGAGTCAAGACAAATTAAATTATACAACCAAATTTTATGAGGTATGCATATTTCAATGGTTACTATTACACAAGTAATTAGTTTGTACATAGATATATAGAATATAAGAGACCTATTAGAAATGATTTTTCATGGAACTATGATGGGGCTCATCAGTCAAAATGTGTGAAAAAAGTGACACATTGTAAACCATTTTCCATATAAGGCTACACAAGGTGAGTCCTCTTCAAAAAGATGAGGTTGTTTCATTTGTCATGACATATGACACATTACAAGACTCTGTTTGAACAAGGTAAGACAATTTGAGTTTACATCAATAAGAATTGTTTGCTAGAATTATGAAAGGAATGGTCATATTCCTAGATTCTACAAGCAAATGTCTACAAGCCAGAATAGGTTTAATCAGGTTCCTAGAGTTCAAAGAAGAATGAAAGTCAAATCATGGAAGCCAAAGATGGTAAGTATGAGTCATGATGAGACTAAAGGTCTAAGTAATATATTTTATATGGTGGAGAATATTATATAGGTTGAAGAGTGTTAAGGGTTCTCATTGTCTACTCATGTTGTATATAAAGAGTCTGAGTTCAAGAAGAGGAATAAGATAGTGGTTGAGGCTAGTTATAAAGTGAGTATGGATCTAATTAGACATCTAGATATTGTTAAACAAGTATCATTCAAGGAACATCAATTAGTAGTACCTAGTGATGAATTTACAAGCTACAAAGAATATTCTATAGATGAAAAGGTATGTCATGAACCTATGTTGTCTCCATTTTTTGTCAATCCAATCCTAGAATTAAAGGAGAATTTTATAGTGGATAAGCATGTTTATTCTCTTAAGCCTAAGAAGAAGAACAATTAAAAGTATCAGATGAACAAGGAGGAGAAGGAATATGAGAAGTTGTGGGAAAATCCTAGTTTCACATTGTTCTGGGACATATTTAAGTAGGGTGTCTTTGCCTATGCTTTATAGGAAACATATTTCTTATGGAGAAACAAGTTTATGTGCTCTCAAGTTTATCTATCTTATTTAATATCAAATGATTTAGTATAGGAATTTAAGGTTACTAAAGGTATGGAATCTCAAATATTGGTACAGAAGTGTGTGATGCTTATCTCTAGGTGTGTAAGAAGTTTCATAGGTGGACATTAACCAGAAGGAGGTTTGTTAACTCTCTTTGTTTAATATTATAAGGTTTTGGGATCTATTCAAAAATTAGTTTTCCTTATGATTTGAGATATGAGGATTATTAATAGGTTGAGTGGGCTAAACAGGTTGTCAAATCAATCATCATATAGATCTGAAGGGTTGTGGATTTTAAGTTATTCATGTTTTTGTCAACATGGAGGCCTAATTAGCTAGAAGGTTTATGAAGGAATTATGATATAAAGGATGAAATAGGTAATGAAAGTTGTTTTAATTGAATTTTAATATAATATTAATTTAGATACTAATTTTTAGGTCTTAAAGGTACATCTACTAATAAATATTGGCTCTGTAAGTTCTAGGTAGGGCTACAAGGAATCTTAACAGGCCTAGTGAAAAGAAGAGTGCTTTGTGTTCAATTTATTCAAAAGAGAAAGGTATGATTTTTTAAATAATATTTATCAAGTTTTCTATTTTTGTAGTGGCATGAAGTTCTATTGGTGGTTCTTGACGTAGCTTGAGAGAGAAGGCTAGTAAGCCTATGTGATGGTTATTCATGGTGTATGGAGATATAAAGATGTTAATGAGGTGAAATTGATCATAAATATGAGGGGGAGTACCTATCAGATATTTCTTGGTGATTTCCATTATATTTCATTAATTTTTTGTGTTCTTTCTTCTTTGGTTGTAGTGTTTGGTTGATGAGAGTGTTGGCATGAAACAAGAGGAAGTTATAAAGGAAAGAAAAGGTAGGTTCAAGGTAAGGGGGAGTTTGTATCATATTTATAATATGATCATGTATTATTTATGGTTTTTTTAGGTCCTTAGGATCATATGGTTCCCACTTTGTCATTGTGTCAAAGGGGGAAAAGATTTCTATTCTGAGAGTGCTTGAAGAGAAATAAGGAAGGTGAGTTGTATATTATTTTATGATGGGTGATGACATCAATGAAAAAGGGGGAGATTGTTGGGGAGTTTTTAATGATGTCATAGGGATGTCATGGAAGTGTCCAATTGAGTGGTTAAAGTGTCTTGATAGTATATGTGTCAATGATAAAGTGTTCAAAGTACTTATCCTAGTATGTTTGAAGGTGGTCTAGTTGATATTTAGTTTTGGTATGGTTAGAGATGATCATGGATGAGTATGGTGATTTGGGGATGTGCAAGGGGTCCTATCAAAAGTCAAGGGTGAATTTTTTTCTTGTTTACATAAGTGGAATTCATCTGGTAGTCCATAGTTTTAATCTAGACATTTTGGGGCCAATAGAAGAAAATTTGACTAGGTAGTTTGATGAAATCATAATTAAAACATATGGATGAGTTAGAGGGAGTTTGTCATATTATTATGATCACATTAATCCCTAGTTACTATGGTATAAATCCTAGGTAATGTGACTAAGCATGAAAAAATATATGAAAGTACAAAGTTGTGCTCCCAGGTAGTTCGACTATGTTTTCCCATACTTATCCAAATATTACATGTGGTAATAAAAATTGAGTAAGAATGTTGATGATGTCAGCATTCACACATGTGGAGATGTTAGGAGGAAATGGTCACATGGGTTTTTTATTATTGTGCCTAGTTTCAATGCACTAAATTTTTGGTCATGTAATGAAGTGTGATAAAATATATGCAATTACAAATTTGCGCTCCTAAGCAATTTGATAGTGTTTTCCCATACTTAGCCAAATTTATTTTGATGTAGTAATTTTTTACATGTATGGTAGATTTAGGAGAAGTTGATCATATGGGTTTGTTAAAATTTGTGCCTAGTTGATATGCACTAAATTTCAGGTCATGTGATGAAGTACATCAAAAGATATGACTATGCAAAGTTAGCCTTCCAATCATATAACAATGGTCCCCATACTTAGTCTATTTTGGACCATGTTAAATACCATGATCAGATAGAGATATAATGGCTCATAGGTGATTATACAATGAAGATATATGGTGTGTAGTAATTTAAATGAGTTAAAGTGTTCATTAGTTAATAAAGTTAAATATCGAGTTCGTTACAAAAGGAACAATAGTTTGTATTTGTTCCAAGATGTCAAGAAGCAGTGAGATGAGGAAAAATGTTCAAAGATTAATGTGGATCAGGGGTAAAGATCAGGCTTCTTCTAAGATCTAATGGTGATTGAATGTTTATACATATACAAATCAATGGTTCATATTAAGTGAGATGATTTTAAGCTATCTAATGTTTAACATAGATAAAGACCGTGCTATGTACAGGTGATCAATGGAGCACATTAAGTCAAATAGTCAAGGTGAAAATCCAATGATTAGTAATGATTAGTAAAGGTCAAGCTCCTTATAATAGAGATCGATAGTGCATGATTAATCTAAAAAGTGATGACATGATATGATAGCATAGTTTATGACATTTAACCATGATCATTTGAATTTGAATATTTGAATTTCATAAACGGAAATACTAGTGCTCTATATTGTGGCTATAACATTTTATCCAAGACAATTTTAATGGTGTTGTGAAAAGAAAACTTGTAGAGGACTCCAAGGCACATCTATAAATATATATTTCAAGATTTGAAAGTGTGTATAGTAAAATATAATGTGATTCAAAGTTAACTATGTGTTTGACCATGGACTGTAAGTGACTTGAGAAAGATAATTAAGCTTGTGTTAATGATGTTTCAATGTTTCATGATGAATTTTATATTGGAGTGTGTTTTATATTCTATGAGGATCATATGCATTTATTTTGGAGGTGTGATCAATCTTTCTTGAGTATGAATAATGGTTAATAAATTTACAATGTGTTCATTCATAGTGTGCCTATATACAAGGTCATTATTTGAGTTGATTGTGCATACATAGAGATGAGTAGAGATGACTATGATTATATGAAGATGTCAAAGGGGTCATGTGGAGTGGACCTATGTAATGTAAATTAGTCATATTCTATTGTTTTGTTAGATTAAATGCTAATTGGGTGATTAGGTCTCCATGAGACCTATAAGGGCTATAAAGGCCTGAAAGATGTAGCTACTTAAGAGTGACCCATGGATACTATGGTTAACCTATGTCGATGGTATTGAGATGTGTCTCTATTTTTTAGATTCATTAAGGGTTAAGGAATTCCTATTGTTTGACTAATATGGTGATGATCACAAATGCACTATAAATAGTGAAACTAAATGTGATGGTTTCTAGACTTTGAAGAGGAGTGTGGATGTGAAAGTTATGGTACAAAGGAGAGGAAGAGTTCCTAGTAGATGAATTGATGAGAAGAGTATATTGATGACTATGTGTATGACCTATGTTTCATATTTTTATTATCATAATAGTGTTCTTGTAGGTTGAGGATGAGCAAAGTGATCTAGAGTGAATGCAAAAGATAGCTTTGGATGTATTAAGTGTGCAAAGTTGAAGAGAGCTAATATAATTTGTATCTTCATCATATTGGTAGGAAATAAATGTTCATGAGATGTTGTGTTCATAGGTTTTTTTGTTTTTTCTCAACATCTAGGGGATTATAGTCTCCTTGTAAGGTGAAACTTACTAAAAGTCTAGTTTTTGTGGTTGCTCAGCTAGACATGTGTTGTAGCACCTTGTGGGATTGTAGTCTCAATAAATAAGGGATTTTAGTTCCTTGATTAGTTGTATGTAGTTTAAATAGGTTCTTTGCTATTATAGGATAGTAGTCCAATTATAGGTTTCAATGGGTTTTATCCCCCAAGAGGTTTACTCACATATGTCATGTGTTATGTGCTTGATCTTGCATCTCTCTTGTTCATTGATATGAATTATATGTATGCTTCATGAAATGTTTGTGGTAATTGATTAAGATTTTGAAAGGATTGAATTTGAAGTTGGATTATTTGGACTCACTGATTCACCCCCTTTTCAATGATCATACCTCTGACAATAGTGAGAAGATGAATAGGAATGTGTTATCATGATATAATGTTGAAACCAAGTGCATATAATTATTGTTTGAGACTAGTATGTTCTATTCATGCTTTGTAGAAAGCTTAGAAGTTAGTTACAATGGTGAAAATGATTAATCTAAAATGGCTTGTCTAACTCAGTGAGGACTGTGTATAGTGAGGTCAATAGATTAGTTTGTAAGACCAAAAGTTGACACTAGACCATATGATTTTTATATTTTAATATGATATACAAATTTAATATTATCATTTTCATTAATTTTAAGTCTTTTAAAGTGGTCATAGAGGTGTTTAAGGTTAATGTCAACATGACTATGTTTTAAGGTAAACTAGTAGTTCTAAGTAATCAAGTTGTAGTGATGAGTTTGAGGCTCTTTGCCTTAGGCTGAAGTATCTAATATACATGGTGTTATTTTTTATGACTTTAATTTCCTATTCATTCTTTTTTAAATTGTAAAAGTTGGTGTAAGAGGTTGAAAATTTAAGTCAAAATGACTTGTCTGGTTCATTCAAGATTATGTGAGATAAGGTTAAAAGATTCATCTACAAGACCAATGTTTGATATTAGATATTTGTTATAAGGATTCTAAAGGATAATTTTAATGTGTTTTTATTCATGAGAAATCCCTATGCAGGTGTTGAAAGTTAAGTTCATTTTGACTAGTTTTTTAGTCTTATTTCCTTGTGTGATGAAGTATAAGATACTTGGTGAAGTTTTTTAGGTTTTTTAAGTTATATGTATGTGATTAATTTAATGTTTGTGTGGCTAAATAATTTGTTATCTTTAGTTGTATAAGACAAACCTTTTTGAGTGTGTGAAGGCCTAATGTAAACACTATTAATGGTGTGCTTCAAGTGGTGGTTGGAGATACAAAGTGTAATGGACATAATATGATATTATTGTGGGTTTATTTGAGTTTTATATGAAGTTTTACTACCATTTTTGAAGTTTTAAATTATTCCAAGGAAGTCAAAGTGTAATATGTCATAAAGTAGACCTAATGGAATTAGGTCTCCATGAGACCTAAAAGTGAAATGAGGTCTAATAGAGTTATGATAAAAAAAATGGACTCAATATTCATTTTAATCATGTTTATAAGATGTAATGATACCTATTCCATGTTTGGCCTAAGAGGTTAAGGGTGAGTAGCTGATTAAGTGGCATATGAATAAGGAATGGTATATATACAAGGTAGTTTTAGGACTATTTATGAGTGTAGAGAGAATGTGAATTAAATATCACATTGTTGAGAAAAAAGGAGGTATTGTAGACCATAATATTATTTTAGTGGATCTATAATGAAAAAAATATTGTGTATGGATATGAAGATCAAGGTCATATGACCTAATCTATCTTGATGAGACCTAGTTCAGTGAAGAAGCCTAGAAGTTAGTTTGAGAGGGATATAAGAGCGAGAAGAGATAAAGAAGGTAATAATCATATATTTTTTTAGAAACAAAGTTTATTTAAAGTGATAAAAAATTTTAGGTGGTTGAGTTGGTGCTGAGTCATCTAGGGGTTTGGTTCCTCCTATAGGTTGGTGCTTGTTAAAGCCTAGTTGAGTGGGTGCTTAAATACTTGGGGTTGGTGATTCACTAAAGATTGGTTTTTGTATTATATTAATATAGTTAGTTTTTAGAGATTACTTGGTTTTCTTCCCCTTAAGGTTTTATCACATATGTAATGTGTTATCTTGTTTCATGATCTTATATTGTTGCATATGCTTTACGAGATGTTCATATTTGTATAAATGGTTCATGTATGCTTAAGTGGAATTTAATGAATGTTTTTAAGAAATTAATTTGCCCCCCATCCCCCCTCCCCCTGCCTCTCTAAATGATTTTGATTCCAAAAATTGGCATTAGAGCCTAGTCCTTTAAAGCAAACCTAACAACTTAAAAGATATCCTAAAAGAAAGGATGGCTAGTAGTCAAGTTCAATGAGGTCTCTCTACCATTAAGGATACACTACTAAATGGGAATAATTATGAATTTTGGAGAATAAAAATGAGTAAATATATAATTTTAATATTCCATGACATATGTTAGTTATTTTTGAGATACACTCGACCTCGTACACCAACAACTGATGCAGTAGGAAAAAAGTAAAGTGAGAGAAATTACAAGGAAATGAATGTCATTCTATGTGGCCTATTAGAGGTAGAGATTATGAAGGTGATGCATTGTTATTCATATAAGGTGATATGGGACAAGTTTAAGACTATATATGAAGGATAAACCAAGGTAAAAATGGATAAATTATAGACTAATATAAGGCAATTTCAAAGTCTAAGTATAAAGGAAGATGAGAGAATTGCATCCTACATGTTAAGGGTTGATGAAGGCATTAATGTCGTTAAAGTATTAGGATAAGTGAAAGAGTATATAGTTTTTAAAAAGGTATTGAGATCACTAACCCTTATGTTTGATTCTAAGGTATCTATTGTAGAAGAGATGCAAGATATAGATAAGATAGAGATGGATGGGCTTCGTGGCATCTTGACTGCCTATGAGATGAGAAAAAATCAAAACCTCCAAATAAGGAAGTAAAATTCAAAGCTAAGAATAAGTCAAAAGTTAAGAAGGTTAAGGATGAGGTATGTTTAGATACTAATGATGATGAATTTATATCCATGTTTTCTAGAAAATTGAGGTTTGGATATGGTAAGTACAAGGGTAGGTTGTCTTTTAAATGTTTCAACTATGGTAAGATTGGTCACTTTAGATTTAAGTATCATAACAAGGATAACATTGAGCATGATGAAGAACATGATGGCAATCATGGTGATGATAAGAAGTTCTATAATCCTAAAAAAATCAAGAAAGATTTTAAGAAATATGAAGGAAAGAAAGGATGATTTAAGAATAAGAGAAGTTTTTATACCAAAGAAGGTAATAAATCATATGATGTAAGTGCAAAAGTACATCTTATAGTGATTATTATAGTAATGAACATAACAAAAATGAAAACTTATTCATGGATATAAAAATAGATAATGAGGGTTGCTCAAAAGTTAAAGACTTTATGGATGAAGAATAATCAATTGAAGAAGAGGCCATATAGGTATGAATGAATATACAGGGGATTATGAAAGGAATCATTATTCAAGAGGTATGAATGAGGTTTTTTGTTATAGTTTTCATAATGTGGGACATATTGAAATATTATGTCCTAATAGATTTAGAAGGCCATCAAGTCAAAACAAGAGGTTTGAGGCCCCTAGAGTGTAAGAGAGAAGGAAAATGAATGTGTAGAAACTAAAGATAGTAAAGGTGAGTCATGATTAGTATACAATCCCAAGTGGAATGTTTGACATGGTATAACATACTTTAGATGTGAAATCAAGTCAAGACTATCTATTATCAACTCATATTATTGATCAAATGGTTGGTGAATAGGTCAAGTGTAAGGTTCCAATCAATCCTAAAAGGATCCTTAAGGATATTTAGTCTTGTGAGAGCATGGAGATCTGAGAATCTCTTGAGTTTGTGTTGTTTTAGTGCCCTCTACAAAGGGGTAACTCCATTAGTATTCATGGAGATAGTCTTTAGTTAACAGAAGCATGGTAGATGTTTGGTTTGAGGGGGAGTTATTCATGTTGTTCATAACCTCCAAGTGTAGTTTTTGACAAGAATAGAAGAGTTGGTGAGCTCAAGTTATGAAGACAAAGGGGGAGTTACTATCTCTTCAGTTGATGTCAAGATTTTGGTAGCTTGATAAGTAATCTTGAGGTTTACATTTCATTTGAAGATTATGCTTGGGTTAAGGGGGATCTTGGTATCATTGATTTCTTTTTCATTTTTTAAGAGTATTTGCAAAAGAGGGAGAATGAGTGGTTCTATAAGTTATAGTCTATATGACCCTTTGTCATTAATTTTAAATGGGGAGAAAGTTTAAGAAGGAATATTGACCAAATTGGGGGAGATAAGAATGATCATATTGAAGAATGTTTTTCCATTAATGATAAAGGGAGAGTTTATTGGCATGATATTATCATTGATGTCAAAAGGTTTCATCTTATGATGGTGCATGGTGAGTGATCATTGAGGTATGTGAAAATGTTAGTTTGTAGTTGTCATTGATGTCACTGAGATTATTATTGATGTCATTGAGTTTTGATTGTCACAAAGAGGTATGATGGTCAAGTGAGCATTGAAGCATGGTTATGATGCTCTAGGTTTACATGAGATCATGAGAGAATGTTTATTATAAATATATCATTACATTGGTTTGAGAGTTATTTATGAATAATGTTCTTGTTTGATACTATTGAGGTAATCATGTTTGAGTACTAGCTCTTGAGTACAAGGTGTCTTGAGAAGCCTAGTTTAGACCTTGTGAGAAGGTGTGCATAGTGAAGTTTGGTGAAGTAAGTGAGAAAAATATTGTGAGAGGATATTTTTCATTATGTGATCATGTAAGTAAGGTTTGGATGTACTTAGAAGTGTTTCAAAGTGAGTCTATAGGGATAGGACCTTTAGTCTAGGTCTAAATCTAAGCTTCTCTTAAACCCTACTGGCCTAATGAAGCATGAAGATTAGTTTTTAAGGCAAGGTTGCATATGTAAGCATGGATATAGGTATGTAATTAATTTTTGGAGTATGAATTTTATTGTCTTATTTCAATTGTTGACAAATCCATAGGTTGCAAGTCTTTGAGGTCAAGTGCTGAAGAAGCCTAGGCCTAGTAATGGTATAAAGAGACCTTGTGAGAAGGTATGAGTATGATGGATTGGTAGGATGGATGTATAGAGCCATGAAAAGTTTTATGGGTTTTATTGAGCATGTGTATAGAGTGTATAGTTAATTTATAGTGGCATGAAGGTGTGTTTCTAGGTCTAATGTAGCATGAAGACCATGATGTAGAGAGAGTATGGCCTAATGGGGTATGAGGTTATATTTACAAGGAAATTATCAATAGGTGAGTGTTTCAAAAAGTGTGTCATATTTTTTAAATTATGTTGACCACTTTTGAGGTCATGGTTTGTAATTAAAGTCATGAAAATGTGTTTGGAGGTCTCTTGAGTGTGTAGAATGGGGGGTTCTCAACCCAAGAAGGATTTTATTATGTTTTTAAACTCATGAAACATATTAATGAGAACCTAATATATTCATGGTATATTGGTAAGGTTTCTAGCTCAAAATTATAGGCATTATTTTTTGGATTGAGGGGCTATGATTTATGAACGATCGTTAAGAGTGGAAACATGTTTAAACCTCCTAGAACCCTAATAAGGACTCAATATTGAATATGTTGCTCAAAAGTTATTACGATGGATTGATATTCTCAGGTAATCTATTTTATATTTTATTTAATCATAAATTTACCTTTAGGTGGTATTGTTTAGAGAGAGGAGACAAAAATATTGAGTTACAAGCTTGTTTATGAATAATTTATTGTAAAAGTCAAAATTTGCATTAGACCTAGTAAGAAAATAGATGGAAGAAGAATATAGAGACTAATTTTTTATGTAAATTAAGGTTTTTGGACATTTTATAGTCCTCAATTATGCTAAATTGGTCATCCAAGTTAGAGAATCACTAAGAGGCCTAATGGTACAAACAGTGAGAAACCCAGGTAGCAGTGAGAAGATGAATAAGAATGTGTTATCATGATATAAAGTTGAAACCAAGTGAATGGAATTTTTTTTGAGACTATTATATCCTATTAATTCTTGGTATAAATCTTGGAAGTTAGGTACAATGGTGAAAATTATGAAGCCAAAATGGTTTGTCTGACTCAATGAGGACTATGTGTAATGAGGTCAACAAATTGGTCTATAAGACCAATAGTTGACACTAGAACATATGATGTTTATATTTAAATATGGTATGGATATTTTATATGATAATTTTAATTTATTGTAAGTATTTTAAAGTGGTTATATATGTGTTGAAGGTCAATGTCACCATGACTGTGCTTTAAGGTAAACTGATAGTTCTAAGTAAGTAAGTTGTAGTGATGAGTTTGAGGCTCTATGAATTGAGTTAAAGTATCTAATGTATATGGTGTTTTTATTTTTGAATTTAAATTATTTTTTATGATATTTTATATCTTTTAAGTTAGTGTATGAGGTTTAAAAATTGAAGTCAAAATGACTTGTTTGGTTCACGCAAGATTGTGTGAGATAAGGTCAAAAGATTGGTATGCAAGACCAATGATTGATATTAGATATTATGATTTTTGTATGTGAGTTTGTTTTGAGAATACAAAAAGATCATGTTAATTTATTTTTATTCATGATAAATCCTTATGAAAGTGTTGAAAGTCAAGTTCATCTTGACTGGTTTTCTAGGCTAGTTGATAGTTCTGAGTAAGTTACAGGAATGTTTTTGTGTCTCTTTTCCATATGTGATGAAGTATAAGTCACTAATTGAAGTTTTTTTTACATATTTTAGGTTATATTTATGTTATTTATTGTCATTTTTGTGTTTCTAAATAATATGTTACCTTTAGTTTTTCAAGATAGACATTTTCGAATGTGTGAAGGCTTAATGTAAACAATACTAATGGTGTACTTCAAGTGGTGGTTGGAGATAAAAAGATTCATGGAAATAAGATAAGATTATTTGGGGTTTATTTTATTTTTATTTGAGTTTTACTTATATGTGTGTATTTTTAAAGTGTTCCAAGAAAGGCAAAGTGTAACATGTCCTAAAGTAGACCTAATAGAATTAGGTCTCCATGAGACCTAAAGTGAAATGAGATCTAATAGAGTTATGATAGACCAAAATATAATAAATATTAATTTGAATCATTTTTATGAGACTTAGAAAGATTTATTCCATGGCTGAACTAAAATTTTGAGCATGAGTAGCCGACTAAGTGGCATATGAACAAGGAATTGTATATATACAAGGTAGTCTTAGGACTATTGTGAGTGTAGAGAGCATGCGAATGAAATAGCACATTATTCAATAAAATTAGGTCTTATAGAAAATTATAGGAATGTATAGGATCTATAATTAATATTTTAATATGTTTTACATATGAATATCAAGGTCATATGACCTAATATATCTTGAAGGGACCTAGTTGAGCGAAGAAGTCTAGAAGGTAGTTTGAGAGAGATAGAAGGGTGAGAGGAGATAAAGAAGGTGATCATAATATATTATTTTATAAACCATGTTTTATTAAGTTTATCAAAATTTTAAGGTGGCTAAGTTAGTGCTGAGTCATCTAGGGGTTTGGTGCCTCGTTGCAGGTTGGTGCTTTTTAAAGCCTAGTTGAGTGGGTGTTTGACTAGTTGGGGTTTGTGATCCATATGGATTTGGTGATTCACTAAAGATTGGTTTTTTATTATATTAATATATTCCATTTTTATATATTAGTGGGTTTTATTCCCCTTGAGGTTTTCCCACATATGTAATGTGTATCTTGTTTCATGATTTTGTATGGTTGCATATGCTTTGCTAGATGTTCATGTTTATATGAATGGTTCATGTATGATTAAGTGGAATTGAATCAATGTTTTGAAGACACTGATTCATCCCCCCCTCAGTGATTTTAATTCTAATAAATTTTCCATCCTTTTTTAACAAAAATCACTAGTGCACCTTTAGGAAACATGCTTGGCCTAATATTGTTATTTTACAATAGTTTTTATAGTTGAGATTTCAAATACTATAAATCTAATAAATTCATATGATAAGGTGATTTATATGTATGTGATACCTATGGAGTTACATCAATAGAAAAATTAAATTCATGTTTATGAGGCAAACTAGTAGTTTATCTTGAAAAACATTAAAAATTACTTGTCAATATGGATATTCCACAAACACCATTATTATTTTAGGTGTAGTTGCTCGCATCAAAACAAAATATAACTTAAAAAAATTATGTACTACTTTAATTAGATAAATATATGATATTAAACTGTGTACTTTTGATTTTAGTAAACCTTGAATTTATACAAGTTTCCCAAATCATTATAGCAATACACCACTTTACTACAATAGTCCAAATTAGCTTTATGTTGTTGAAACCAATCCATGCCTAAGATAATATAAAATATGTAAGAGGAGCTAATAATAAATTAATTTGGGTTTAAAAAACACCAAAGTCTAGGTTTACTTCCTCAAAACACTCAGTAATTAGTACTCTTTTACCTAATAAAAAATCAACATCCCAACCATCCTTCAAAGTCACCAAATTCAACTTACAACATGTTACTAAATTAGAATCTATAAAACTATCAATTAATCTTGAATCAAACAAAATTAAAATAGAAAAAATATTTATTTTACCTATGATTTCAATAAGATTTACTTACAAATCATTATATTTATTATCCACAACTGCATACACTCTATGGTTATCTAATTGGAAGAATTTTAGCTTAGGAAAATATTTTCAGTAGTGATTATCTCCACATTCCCAACATAATATAGATACTTACGACATCACAGGAATATTATTAGCTTTGGTAACAAGCACATTTTGAATACATTGAGTTTTATTCCTTTTAAAATTAGTAGTCTTTGAAGAATTTTGATTCTTTAAATTCTTATTCTCCCCTTGAAATTTATTAAAACCACTTGTACTCCTTTTAAATCTATAGTTAGAATCATATTTTTAAAAATACTTAGGAGAAGGGGAAAAAATTAGTCTTATATTTTTTTGTGTTTTATTTAAAATATTTTCTTGCCTTTTGACATGCCTTCTATTTTTCTCCTACCCTATGATAAAATTCAATGGCTATAGTTAAATTCTTAGAATTGGTCATATTCACATCATGCATTACTATTTATTTCAACCTCAAATTAAACTTAATTAATTTGATCTCTTCATCATGCATATAGTTAACATTATGCAACAGATTTAAAAACTTATTTTCATACTTAGTCATAGTCATATTCTCTTATTTCAATAGATAAAAATCAATGATTTTATTATCCTTGATGTTGGAAATAAGATACTTCTTTCTTAATTTCCTTTCAAAGGTAGGTGAGGTAAGAGTCATTAGTTGGTAACCTTATAATGCACATAGATAATTACACCAAACAACTATAGATCCTACTAAATGATATGATTCTACTCTTTCCTTCACATTATAGGACATGTTATACAAATTAAAATACATATGTAGGTGTACTAACCATGCATCAGTTGCATAACTTGATTCGTCACCTAAAAATGTTGGTGGAGGTAACTTATTTAAAATCTTAATGATATGATCAACCATATTACCAAGGTTATTCTAAATTTGTGGCCCATCAAATTTTTTTTCAACTATATCTATACTTTCTTCACCTATAATAGGTTATAAATTCTTCAATATTTGTTCTTCGGTGTCTAATTTACTCTGAAGTGAATTTAACATAGTTATAATCCCATTCAAAACTATTCTTGTTTAATGTTAAGATTGTTTTATTTATGTTTCAGGGCCTCAAATATGTTATTATCATTATTAATAGTTATTTCCTCTATCTCAATAATGTTGTACCTATGACCTTGACTTCTTCCTCTACCTAGGTTAACATTTCTTGGGTTATTATTTTCTATTCAAAATCTTTTCCTTGCCATGTTATGGTGAAGCAAACAATAATTCAACATAAATCAGAAAAAAATATCTCCCAAAGTTCTCTAGAGTAGTAAACTATTCTTTGATACCAATATGTCATAACCAAACTTTTATTTTATATGTTAGCCTAGAGTTTAGTATGGAAATATATAATGAGACCCACATCTATGTTATAGCCAACATAGGAACTAGACCAAGTACATAACCCCTCAATGACTTATTTAGGAAGTATTTTAACCATCTAGTATTTAAATATAAATGGGTTAGTGTGGTCTTACCCATTCACTTATAATCACGGACTATGTTTTGGTCTTCTCAATAAAGTCATTATTAAATTATGACTTTTCCTGAGTACCTATATAGACTATAGAATAATTAGTACCCCAAGGGTAGTTTCATCAAAGTTTAGTAAATAATGGTAGAGTAAGATCATATTCAATATAAGAATAATCATACTAATAGTTTTTAAGTACGAAACACCAAATCACAAGCAATAAATATAGATCAAAGGAAAAGATTATTTTAAAAATCAATGCAAAGCATTTAAATACCTTTTCATTTCATAGGCAAACTAGCACATGAGGTTTGACACAACTTCAAAAATATGTATGCAAGATTCAATGGATGTTTCAAAAACCATGCTTAAGTTCTATTTAAGAACATCTTACCATTTGTATTTAGGGTACAAGCTCATGAGAAGCATGCCAAATAATTCTAAAAGACTTAAGTTAGATTTACATTTCCCTATTATTGTCATAAATCACTTGTGAGTTAACCAATTTGATATATATTAATAGTCTCATAAACTAAATTTACTAATGTTAAGTCTTCCTTAAATATTGAACTTACATATTTTTCCATCAACTCAAATCCTTGATCTTAGCCCAAGAATTATTATATTTTTTACTTGAATATTAGATATTACTTAATATTTGATTCTAAGTTAGCTTCTTCGAATAATAATATAAGTTCATAACTTCTTTTACTATTTAAGGATAAGAACCAGTTATTAAAATATTCAATGGTCTATTCAAAATATGGAGCATTTGTTCCTCAATGACAAAATTCTTCAACTAGGAATAGACATATTACTTTTTAACTTTTAACAAAGAATAATATTACCAATTTAAATTAAAAATAATCATAAGATTAACTTAATCTTAATTAAGATTAATTATTATGAACTAATTTAATAATTGGTCATACAGTCCATGGAACGTAGCAGTTTTTAGTAATTTTAAAGTGAAAAGATTATCTTATAGGATACATTTATTTATAATATATGTACATATTAATTACTTAAACAATTATCCCATGTTTTTCATTATGACACATTCCATTAAGTTATTACAACTCTTTACATTATTATTAAGTTGAATACAATCCACTTAATTTACCAATTAAATTACAAGGATTTCATTTAACTAAACCATATACATTTAGTCTAAGTCTTTAATGAAGTCTCAAAACTATAATTAATTAATCCAAGTCACACATAGGTTTCATAATATGTAGGGATTTGAAACATTCATTTAAATATAAATTTTAACTTCACCCAAATTTACCACATTACGATGCTTATTAAAAGTAATCATATTCAATGAATAATGTCACTTTTCTTATAAAAACTAATGTTTAATTACAAATAAACCATACTAATAAAATTTAAAATACTAAAATTATGTTTCAAGTCCATATACTCTATGTATGAAAAGAATCGTTTCATACTCAAACTATATTTTACACTTGAGATCAAACACTATTATTTGTATATTTAAATAACCATGTAATTTCTCAATCAGAAACCAATGATTTACAAGTACAAACCCAAATACATGAATAATTTTATTGATCATGAGTCAACATAAAACTGATGTTATATAAAAATTAAAGATGCTACATCATTCTATCAATATTCTCAAACTACGTGATAAAATTAAGTGTTTAGCTACTAGTAAAAGATAAATATCTCATATCTTTATTCTTATATCAAAGCATTTATGAACAAATATAGATTATTTAACTAGTAATACCATATTACTCAAATAATAAAATGATCAACTATGACTATATCATGAATTAAACATGCATGATAATATTATAACACTTTTTATTAAGTACAACTATAATGAATAACATGAATTATAGTCATAACAATTATATAATGATTTTAATGCAGTTTTAGCCAAATTTCATAACTCAAGGTAATAAAAAATGAATGAAATCATTACATTCAATCTAATGAAGCTAAACCTACCTTACGAGTCTAAATGATCCCACCCATAAGTAAACCTAGACAACCCTAACCATAAGTTAGATATAGATCAGGGTCACTAAGAAAAGATGGAGAAAGGATTATGAAATAAATTAACCTTGAAAATATTTAAACAAATGACCAAAAAAAAAAAAAAACATGTAACCAACCCACCAAGATCCATTTAATTCGTACATGATTATGACTGTATGTCTCTTTTCAAGATTCTTGGTTTATAGGCCATATTCTATTCCAAAATATAATATGTCTTGTAAATATATATGTACATGGTGTTTTTTTTCATGTACTAACTTGATAAACATTTAAGATTTAATAATTAAACTCATAAAAAGTAGATAACAATCTCAACCAATTAAGAATTAATAAAATAAGACTTATGTAAAGCTATAAGTCACATTATCAATTGAAAAGGACTTTACCAAAAATAGTAAAAAGATTAAAAGTCAACTATAATTCAATATAAAATCTTAAAATTAAACTATAATAAATAATAATAATCAATATATCAATGACCACAAATATAATTCAATGTAATCATGAATTGATAATAATTTCCATTATCATTTCCATAATTAATCCACTAATTCAACATGATTCCATAAATTTGAGTTAAACCAATAATGACCAAATAATTTAGCAAAAGTGAAATAATCATGTAGACATAATAAAATAATAATATTAATATAATATTTTTTCATAATCCCCTATAATCATTTTGAACCCATATGTAGACTCCATATGTCATTTCCCACATTTTGGCCATAGTTTGAAATAACCATCAGGTTTTATTTTTTAAACATTATTTATTAAACTCCATTGTACCTAGGTTAGGGCTTCTAAAATATTAAACCAAATCAAAAAACCAAATTTACTTATAACCCAGCCATAGTCGTAATGACTTAGAATAAAAACAACTCAAACAACATAACCCAATTGATCCATTAAATAAAAATACAATCACAGAAGGCCATAATGGCTTCCATAAAATAATAACAACCTAGTCAAGGTTTTGACATAAATACAAACAATGTACAGTCTCATAAAAATTCATAATCCTTCTCAATAAAATTACTTTGAAGTAGTGCACAAACCAAAAACATATACATAGTGACTATCAACAGTCACTTTAAAAGATCCATAACCTCTAAAATAATGACCTTGTATTGGAGCAAACACCCATCCAAAACCCCATATAATATAAATAGTGAGTAACAACCATTCATACCATTAACAAATAAATAAACATAATAACTATAAAAACATAGTATGGTTTAACAAACCATGGATGAGCCATCCATGGATTCCATGTTAAAAAAACACAATAAAAATATAAAAGTTATGGCCCTAATTAGGGTTTTACCCATAAACCATTAATGAATCAAATAGTGCCAACATTTATGACTAAATGGCTGACTCATTTTGCCATTGAAACTACACTTCCAAATCAATGCAATATTTTAGAAACATCATTTACGTGGTTGATGGAAGTAGACCACAGAAGAATTTATCTTCTCTTATAGCCTCCATGTTCTATTCCAAACCAACACTTAAAATCCATTATTCATTCAAACAAACCTATCGAATAATAGATACAAAAATAAACCCTAGATAACTCTCTATAATTCCTACATGGACATCAAGATAAATACATCTAACTATAGTTCTATCTCCCTAAAAGCCTCATGCAAAATTATATTACATTTCCTTTAGCCTCCATGCTAAACTTTTCAATAGAGTTTCCCCAAGGCTTCAACCTCTATAAGACTGAATCTAAATGAAACATAATAAAACCTAAAATCTGAAAGAAGCATCTCAACCCCTCATACATGGTAATTTGAGCCAATGCCATGACCCCAAAGTCATTTTTTTAAACAAACACAAACCAAGTAATTACCAATTCCCCCATGTGGTTTGAATAACCTAACAAATACCCCTAAGCCTAACCATAGCTTAACAAACATGCCAATGAATAAACAAAGAAAGGTCCATTTAGTAAAGCTCAAACCCTTAGTACATAAGCCTTAAATAAATAATAATTAAGATGCATCCAATATAGTTTTCAACCAAATATGGTTGATTTAAAAATTAATTCAAACAACATCAAGAGGACCTAGAATTTGAAATAAGACATCAACAATCAAAACAACTACTAGCAATTGATCAATTATGTGACCAAATAGACTGTTGAATTCAATAACCATGGAGTTAATGAAAACATAAAACACCAAAATGATAGAAAAAATAACATCAAAAAGAAGACAAAATTCACCAAGTAATTATGACACAATCAAAGAGATAATATTGTAAATGGTAACATCAAATAAAATAATGTTTGCATAAACACAAAAATTGACTCATAACAACTAATAATGAAATCAATCATATAACACACAATAGTTAAATTATAATAACATAATGACTAAATCATTAATACTAACAAGTTAAAACTTTATGTAAGAGTTCATTGTTTCATTTATCCATGTTTCTATGTTGCTTAGGTCATAACATAACTTAGTTGAATTACCTATCCCTACAATCAAAAAAGAGATTATTAGTAACATTTGGAAATCGAAATATAATAAATGCAATAATAGAATTTAAATATTACATGAAATAAAATAATGAATCAATACATATTAATTAATAATATCCAATGTTGTAATTAAAATGTAATCCATAATTATCTCAAGAATTATAATAAAAATGTATCAATGTAGATCACATAACTGTAATACCATAATAAAGTAATAAAATGTCTCAAATAGTTCATAGCTATTCAATATCATCACAAATGAATTAAATATAAATATAGTTTTAATCACATATTATACATCTACATTACTCAGATATCAAGTTTGGGGGCATGATGCAAGACACATGTCCTTCATCCCATGGGATTTCACTAGGTTATGTAGATGGAATGGAAATATATACCATTCTTTATGCTCAAATCATTGGATTACACTAAGGTTTTTGTCAATATATCACTAGGATTTCACCAAATTGGGTTATATATCCATCTAAAATGGTTGATCCATAGTTTACATGAGACCTAGATTACACTGGTTTGTGTAGGACATGGGTCAAAAAATAGTTTTTGACCTTAGAGCACATTTAATTCTAAGAATTAGTTACATATAAAAGTGGGGGAAAGTATGTATGATTTTTCCACATTTATAGATTAAATCTCAGACTCAGTTACATATCAGATTGGGGGAAAGCATGGTTTTCTTCTCCACATTTACAAATTAATTCTTAGACTTGATTATAGATCAAGGTGGGGATAAGCATGGACTATTTCCACACATTTATAGATTTCTTCTCAGACTCAATTCATATCTTAGAGTGGGGTTAAAAATAGAGTTTTGATTTTCATAATTCACTCAGTTACTTAGATATAGTATACGAGACACCCACATTATGGATTTCCTCTTCATAGACATTATTCCAATGTTTGTCTAATTCTCTGGCCAAGAAGTGGGTTGGGTTTGGAGCACATCCATTCTCCACATGGATGGATCACATAGGTATGTATAGGTACACATTTTATTTTTATTTTACTCTATTAATTTCATTCCATTCCATTACTAGATTAAAAGGGGGAAATGTACACACCTTAATTTGGTCATTCAAACACAAGTATTGCATCTTTTGTGGATCTTTCATAAGAAGTTATTAATGATGAATGAGAGTCTTTTTTTCATGGTTAATTGGATATTTTGATCCTTATTATGACTTATTTTCCTTATTTTACACACTTGAAAGTTTTATGTTATCCATTTGCTATCCAAAAGGGCCTTTGGCCTATTTATCCCGATCACATCTCATTTTTGTGCACACATAAAAATAGCATGGTATTGGATAAGAGTACATCTCACTATAGTCTATCTTAGTGTTATTGTCCAAAGGTCACATTTTCAACTTCTTTTAGGTCGTTACCCTCTTTTGGGTATCTTATTATGATTTTATCTATCTTTATACCTTGTTGGCATTTGAACAAGCATCTCACAATAAAAATAAATATCATTATATATAAATATATTCAAAAGTCATTATACATCTAAAACTTTCTAATTTAGCACATAATTACATAAAATCAATCAATAGTATAACTTAACACTCTATATATTTACTTATCATCACACATAGTCTACACAGTTGATAAAAAAAGGGCATAAGTGAAATTCATTTTTACATACCATCCATGTTAACTATGCATGGTCCCTAAGGGATAACTACATTCAATCTGAGACCCCTAATTTTGGGCTTAATCTAGGCAACAACTAGAATAATAAGGGTTCTAGGTTCTTTGATTGAAACATCCCACAAACCACTTTTTCCCTTCCTTTTGTATTTGATTCCATTGTCATTTTATGTGTGAAGGTATTCATTAGGGTTTAAAATAAATAATATTAAAAAGTTAACAAATAAATATGCTCAAAAGTTCTTGATGACACATAAAGGACCTAGGAATCCTCCCATAGGATCCTTAGAAGTTTCAGGGCCCTTGCCCATAAAAGGACACTAGTGCAGTGCCTTTATCAATAGCGAACCATGCTACTATCCAATTAACCATGTTATTGACCTAAATTAGGTAAGACTATAATTTATAAATGAAATGACTCTAGACTATTCCTTTGACCTATTCTAATACTACCATCACCTGATGATGCACATTTCCCTCCATTTAAGTAGAATTTCTCCATTACATTCTTACTTAGGGTAAATTGATTAAATTAGTCATTTACAATATTTATTTGTATTTATCACTTTACTCCACCCCTTTAAGAATCTAGTATTTATAACTATTAATTCCTAAAATTTTAAATTAGGATTAGATACAAGCCTCTTTTATTGCTACTACATGTCCCTTTATAACACCTTGATTAGAAAAAACCCTAGAATAATTTGAAAGATAGAAGGCCAAATAAAATAATGCAAATGATCTACTAATACTATAATTAATAGTTGGATAAATTTTATAGATAAGTAAAATTTAGATAACTCATATAACCCATAATATCGAAAGAGACAGATAATTTGCATGTTGAGGGCCTATAAGTTCTTAAGTTAGAAGGAGATGATGAGACTATAAACCATCTCATCTAGAACATAATGTAAATGGACATGGAAAACCTAGATTGTAACAATCATGTGAGGACATGGTAAAATTATTATAAAGTATAAATTCTTTTTATCCTCACAATGCTTATCTTTGAAAACCTAAAAACATTTTATAAAATTATATATTAAATTTCATCTGAATTAGTTCAATTATCCCTTAGAAATAAATGTGAAATTATTGTATGTAATCATTAAATTTTATGATCATTATTCAGGTCCTCACATAATTTTTAAAATATTAAATTTATAGATTCTATTTTTATGATTATTAAAATGTTTAACTATAGTGTGTAGTTACATGGAAGTTATCAAATAATTAGATTGGATTATCCCCTATATTATAAAATTTCCTTGAAAAATAGATATGATATTTTATAAAATAAGTCACAATGATCCACCATTTAATAATGAATTAAGTTTTGGACTAAATATCTAGTATCATTACCAAATTTAGAGCATTTTGAGACATTTTTAGGTTTGTATCTTAATATTTTTTAATCCAAAGTTAACATTAAAAATTAGTACTAAAACAAGTGCATGATTATTCTGATTCTAGATTTATATGAGAATTTATCCCTAGATTATTCTAAGTAGATTTGAATAATACAAAATAGGTATATAATGAATATTAATGCAATCATGTTTCATTGAAAATCATAATTCCTTCAATTATTGGCATCCTTTTTGTTTTCAATAGTAAAATCAATGATAATCGGACTTCATTATTGCTTTAAATGTTTGGATTTAATTCTAATGTTTTCATTGAATTCAATCGTCATAAATTCATAGTGCTTATCTCTAAAAACCAAAATTTTATTTATAAATTATATATTAAATTTAAATTTAACCATTTAAATTATCCCTTTGGAATCAATGTCAAATTATTGTGATAATGGAATGTATGTTGACACTATTCTATATGTCATCATTCCTAATCAAATAAAGTAATGGCGATTGGGAACCCATGGGTTCTTGATGGAACTATTTTATCTAATTAATTAAATGAGTTTTTTTATGAATTCATTAGTTCCCAATGACACTCTACTCACTGATGAGATATTTCTAGGAACTAAGTCAGTTCCTAAGAATATACAATTCCCTAATTCATTAATACAAAGTTATATAGTGTTTAAATGAATTTTAAATGTTATAGGTGATAATATTGATTTATATTCCATAATTTCACATTTAATGAGTTTTGTCATTACTCATTAAATGGGAGGCAATAAGATATATGTGGCTTACATGGCATCATAATTATTGTTCAAATTAATATGATGCATGATATGTCTTGGTCTAAAAAAATTGAAGTATGTCACTTCCAATTTACTTCAATGATATAGTAGTCAATAAATTCAAAAATATTGATAAGGATTTAGTAATTTATTATTTAAAAAAATTGGTTCTTACTTCGTGATAGGAGGATATAAATTTATTGAATAAAATTTGATAAGTCGACAAAACTGTTAGCTTAGCATAAATCTAAATGAGTCCTTATTTTAGTTTTCATCTTCAACTCAGCACATAGCTTCAACATGGAATGTTTACTAATTTTTAACCATGAAAATTTGTCACAACATTGATATTATACACAAGTTAACAAAAAATATTCAAGGAAACAAAATTAATGTGGCTCAATTTCTAAAGTCATGATTAAATTTTCCAACGTTCTCAAATTTTTACAAAGACTTCATTTGCCATATCACATTCATGCACCTAGGAAATTATTATTGTAAGTGAAACTCTAAAATTAAAGATAATTTTTTCATCTCATTGATGAAAAATATAAATAGAAAGAGTTCAATTTGGCTCACACTTTGGAGGTATATTTTTAGAGCTTTTTTGAAGCCATAATTATCAATAGTACAAATAAATGTGTATGTTTTAGTTTTATAGATTTATTTAATCAATAATGGGTTTTAAAAATAACTTATTAAATATATAATTTTAATTTTTAATATACTTTGTGGGTTTCAGTTGTAATTTTTATAGAGCACATACATTCAAAACTTTATAGTTCTAGAGTAAAAATTGGATTTGTTAACATTGAGAATGCATGCAAAGGTTTTTTAAAGTGAAATTATATAATCCAATTTTATTATCAAGCGAATATGGGTGTGTGATTTAAATTATCACTCTAAAAACTTTAAATTATGGCATGAAAAACTATGAGGACATTCTTTATAGACATATTATATATTTTTCAAAATGTGTATTCATGATTGGCTCATTATTCATTGATAATTTAATGGTCAAATTCTCATTGATTTATTGATGTGAAAATAAATACTAAATGTTTAAGATTAAAGGATAAAATTAATATTATGTTGAAGATGTAAATCTTGACATTCTTTACAAATAAAATGTTTGTTCATGATTGGTCTATTGTTTATTTCTAATGTAGTGGTTGAATTCTCATTGATTTTGTGATGGTAAAATAAATATTGGATGACAAAGAGTGAAGGATAATATGAATATTAATTTTAATATGTAAATTTACATATATGGATATTTATTGTCACATTAAAAATTATTTTTCATGTTCTTTTCATGATAGGGATGACTCATTAAAAAAAGGAGGTAATATTTACAAATAACCTTTGTCAGAATGAGGGTAAAATAGTTCTTAAAATAATAGCTTATGTGCAAAATGAATGGATCAATATGAAATATAGTCATCCTTTCCTATTGGTACTCATCCCTTTAATGATGGAAAAAATATTAAATATGGAAGGAAAAAATAGGGTCTCTCTCACCTTAGAACTACCATCTGTGTATCAAAAATATTTTTACATGATACAATATTATATAAAAAAATTCATAAAAATTAATGTATAATTTTTTCTTAAATGTGTGATTCAAGGACCACCTTCATCCAAAAATTAACATTCATATGAAAGGATTATTTTTTAAAAGGAAGACTCGTAAATATCTATTGCATGAGGATACCTGAAAGTATAGGACATTATCTGAGAAATGAATCACATCTTAATATGATGTAAAATTTGAAATATGTGTCAAAGGACATAAATGGAGTAACAAAAATCAAGTGTCCATTTACACTAATAATTAGAAATTTTATGTCAGGTATATTTATACATCTAACTAGATATAAAGTTGTTTTAGATCAAAATTCAAATTATACTCCTTAAGGAAAAATGAAGTACCCCCAAAAAGCATTATTAATAATAATTGGGCACTCAAGAGGGCCAAAACCCTTGACATTAAAATAATTTATTGAATTTAGAATTAATGGAGTGAGATGAAATAAAAACATAAAATATATTAATTAATGGGGATTTGAAGATGAGAATACAAATTATATCATCTATTTTTTATTTGATTAGGTAAAAGGAGCTAGTTTCGCAGTGATCTAACAACCAAAAAGTTATAACAAGATAAAGTAGACCTAAAATTAAAATATTAAAGTAACATGGATTGAAAAATAAATAAGGGATTAAACCAATCATAATACAAAAAAATAATAATAATGACCTGAGATGAAATAAATTGAAGTATTATTAGGAGATAATTAGATAGATTCAAAAGATCCTCTGAGCCTACATGGTCATTTGGGTATCTCATTCCATCTCCTTAACCATGTAATTTAGCAAGTAAATCACCAATTTAATATAATTATGTTCACTCAGGACTTATGTGAGACCCTTCATGGTTTCATTTTATGTAAATTTAGTTACCCTGTTATCTTTGAAAATTTTCTCAATGTCTTCAACAACTTCTAGACCAATTTCGACATTAGTAGTTTTTCTCTTCAGAGGAGTTTTCTTCCTCCTTTTTGGTGGTAAAATTAATCTTAATATTTTTAGTTTCTACCTTAATTTAATTTCATTCCTTTATTAGACTCACAATATCCCTACCCATTTATATCATCTTCTCCTCAAATAATCAAAGCTTCCTTTTATGTTCCTAGTTCAGATATTCTAGATCAAAAAATTCCGTTCCTTTGTTATTATCCTTATCATTCAAATAAATGGTTATGGATTTGGGTATTTTACCACAATTATTAGTAGGATGACACCCATGCATTTACTATATTGTGTGCTTAAGGGGGATTTGAAGAGGTGGGTGCTAATTGAAGAGGAGATGTGTTGCATATTTTTAGAGGTATGGGTCATCTCTTCCTTATCTTGGATCCAATATTCCTCATATGATGAACCATCAAAAAAGGTGGAATGAATAAATTTTCCTCTAAAATATTCACATTTTTAAACTAATAAAAATATGAGTCCTTGATGTATTATATCATTATCATGACTAATTTTATAGTCTAGGTCAGGACTCCCCAAGGATTTTAAGAGGTATAATGGAAAACTAATTTTGTAACCAAAGAAATGATTTAGAACAAGAAAATGATGTGATAAGATTAAGGTAAGCCTAAATTCAAGATTAAGGTACTTCATTATTTGTAGACAAATCTTATGCCACCAACAAGGTAGATTTTACCTAGGAAATCCTTTCTTTTCTAGTTTTAGGACTTCATCAATTTGGTAAAATTTTTGCATGAGTTTCAATTTCTTGGTTATGTCATTATATTTTTTGACTACCTCACAAATCATTCTAGTTATTTAAATAATTTTTTATTTGATGATGAAAATATTTTTTCCACACATATTGATGGTGTGTTTATTCTAAGCCATCATAAATTACTTTACCAAATCTACATCATCTCGAATAATACATTATATGTATTCCATTAAGCCACCTTTTTAAAGTTTCTTCTATAATTATGCATTTCCATAAACCTATACACAAGATAGTGCTTCCATATGGTCTCTATCACCTCCTATTTTATAAAAAAAAATCCCTCAAAATTTTGGATAGAATTATAGACCTTTTTATTCCTAATAGATAAATTTTGAGAAAAAAAAACTTTGAGAGTTCTAGCATCCATTGTGATTTGGCATTGATCATCATAATGATTAGGCATAAAAGGGTTAAGACTCTACACACCCAAATTTGAGTCTCTAACATGTATCAAATGCTAAAGGCAATTATGATGCATGGTTTCAATCATTATGTATTACCTCTAATAAATGAACTGGTCTGTTAGATGATCATTTCCATATGACCATCGAGGGGGATCCCACCCCTATGTTGGAAAGTATATCCATGATTTAATCACCTTACATAAAATATTCCCAATTAAAAATTCATTAAAGAGTGATATAAGACATTTGACATCAAATATTATGTGCTTAATGATGTGGGAGGGAGTAAACTTTCCAGATAAACCATTAAGAATGTTAAGTGAATACCCCTCTACGACAAGCTTGTCAATATTTGAACACAAAGTAAGTTGTATACCCCAAAGGGAAACCTTAAATTTAGCCACATGATTAGCTTGAACACCAAGGGGACCCACTTCAGAATCCACAACCATCCATTTAGGTTCTCAAATGACTCCCTCACCTCCAACCTTTCCTAGATTTCTTTTTAAGGTGCCATCAATATTAAGATTCAACCAACTTAGAAGGGGGTGTAATGTTAGGTTGAAAAAATATTCACCATTGGCTTGGAAGCATAAATAACTTGACAATGTTTCCAAATACAATGAATAGAAACATTATTAGGAGAACCCATGACCTTATCTTTAGGGGTGAAGGCTCTCCAGTTATCCAAAATAGTGGAGCATAAGTGAAGGAAGATAGAATTTATGTTCCTCCTTTTGTTAGTGAAAATGTAATTATTCTTACCCTTCTAAATATCCTAGAAAAATTTGGAAGGGAAATATGACACAAGGAGAGAGAGGGTAAGGCCTAGGGTGTTTTTTATTACATAATGAGATCCTGGATAAAGTTAGGATGGACTTAAGAAACATGAATTTTTTGAAGTAGTAAATCTAAAACCAAATACCCAAAAGGATAGGTCAAAAAGAGGTTGTAGATAAATTATTCAAAAGCTTCATAGAGGGCACACCTCTTCAAGATGACTACGCCACATTTAGCCAAGTTATCAATCCTGAGGATTATATCTTAGGCCATTAATTAGAAGAATATTTTTACTTTGGGGGTGAGATGTTTCACCTAGAGAGGTATCCAATACTCATGTTCATATTAAATATATAGGTTGACCAAGTAACCAAACTTCACTTATAATGACCCATTATATTCAATAAGCCAGAGTAAGAGATCATCCTTGGGATAAATAGGAATGTGAGTTTGAAAAAAAGAAATTATTGAGCATAATAAAGGCCTAGTCTACTTATGTATTAGAAAAGTATAAGTGGAGATACTCCCAATGTGAAATTCCATCCACACAAGAATATTAATATTTAACCTTAACCTTGCAAGAGGATTTAAACATAACGAAATGGTTATTCCAAGGAGCCTAGGTATAAAGGGGGGTTTGAGAGATCCAAGGGTCATCCCAAAAGGCCACCATTTCCACATTACCTATCTACCACCTACATCATTCCTAATGTATTTTTTTAACTAGAAATTAATTTATAAAAACCCAAACCATCTTTAGGGCCTTCCTCCCAGAGGAAGCTATCCTCATTTCCATCTTATAAGTAATTGGCCTTGATGATATGTGTCCATATCTTGTCCTATTTCAAAACTTTCCATTCTAGATTAGTGATGACAGCCTTGTTCGTGATATTTACACTATAAATTCCCATCTCTCCATTTATCTTGGGTAGACATGCCTTATCCCAAGAAACTAGAGGAAATATGAATCTTTCTACAGATATTCTCTAGAGAAAGTTATGTTGAATTTATTTGATTTTATCATCTACTTTGTCAAGTGTCTAGAAAGTAGACATAAAGTATACCAAAATGATTTAGATATAAATTTTAAGTAGTTATATATTACATGTATAGTATATAAAATATACTTTACACCCATAAATTTTATTTTGAATTCTATCCACAAGGGGGTTCTAGAATTTAGACAACATTTTTCCTTCAGAGAGTGGAATCCCTAGATGAGTGGAAGGGAGATTATTGATTTTACACCTAATAATATTATTCAACTTATTATAAATCCTAATGGTAGTGTTGAGTAATAATATTAACCTTTTATTGAAGTTGATACACTGGTTGGATATTTTTCATATTCTGAAAGGATCCTTTTGAGGGTCCTAACTTCAGAAATGGAGGCCTCCCTGAGTAGTAAGGTTTCATAAAAAAATTACTCGTTTTTGATATAAATAATGTTTTGGACCACCTTCATTCCATTAATAAAAAAACATTAACACTTTTTATTATCTATAAAATCTAATTTTAAAAGTGGATTTAGGTGTTCCAAATAACTACTGACTAGTCTGAGTTGTCCAGGTTTGTATAAGATTTTGGCACTAGATTATTTGATGTAGCTACCAACTAATATATCAATTTTATTTTATTATAATGGTAAAACATTATTTAATATAATAATATTTATGTTAATTCATCATTGTAAATAAATGAGTAATATTTAATTACTCATTATAGATAGTAAAATAATAATTTACTTGAGTAAATTATCATTACTCATCATAGGAAACTAAAAGTAGGTTAATATGGGAAAATAAATACCTTGTGTAATATTTGGGAGATATGTTATTGTCATTATAAAATATATTTTTTATTGTGTATACTCCTATATGATTTTGGTAGTTTTTTTTAATATCCAAGTTATATTATGAGCATGCTTTTGTGTATAAATCAAAAGTTATTATTAATATTTGTTGGTTGAATGAATAGAGTAATTATTCATCCTAAATATCTTTTATCAGATCCAAATAGGTCCTACACCTATGAGATAGGTTGGGCGAAGCCCAATCATTCTCAAAAAATTGATATGTGAGGCATCTTAATCTCCATTTCCAAGAGGCATCGACCTATATCAAAATCATCCTCTTCTAAGTGAAAATAATCTACTAAATTCTATCGATGACCAACACACAAAAAAATATGTATATATGTTGAGTCTCATATTTAGTATATTATTTTTGGATAGGCATCATAAATTTATAGAAGTGTAGATATTAGAAATATCTTGAGTGGCACCTATGTTTTGGACAATGCTATCAAGTTGGCCAATTCTTTTCTAATGAAGATTATCCTAGCGTCATGTACTCTATGGTGTCCATAATAGTGTTAGAAGGTTGGTGGTTTTTTTTTCTATTAAACAAATTAAAATAAATCATTTTATAAGCTTTAACATTTAGAAAAACACAAAAATGAGACTTCATAGTTTGAAAACCACTAATTCCATCCACAAAACAAACATTTAAGTCTTCGTTGTAATATTATTGAATTAAACCATTTATTTTTCCAAAACCACCCATTCAATAATTTCTTTGTTGTAATTTGAATTAAAAACCACTTTTAGAAAAAAAAAACATGGCTTTATGAGGAAGGTGTTTTTATAAAAAAAATTAGAAATTTGAGCCTTTATATATAATTTTTATCTTTATGATATTTTAATTATCCATAGGTGAGTTAATATATCTTTCCTTTTGTAAAGGATATGTCATGGGTTCAAACCCCACTAATTTTTTCTAGTGTGTCTTTTAGCCAAGCCCTCCAAATCTAACAGAATGCTAAAAGTTAGATGTAGCTAACTAAATTATAGTAAAAACTCATATTTTTAAAAAAAAATTAAAAAAATGAAAAGGAAAAATTTAGAAAAAGTGGTTTTTATGCTAAAAGAGGCCAAAATGTCTAAAAAAAAAACAAAAATTACAAAAAATTCTTTTTTTGGGAAAATGAGTGCAAATTTATTTTTGCAAAGCATTATAAATTTAATTTTTAGATTGTATTACAACAAGTTGTAAATTTATTTATTGTAAAAATTGCACAAAATCATGAGTTTCAAACTTGATCATAGTTTTCATTCATATCTATTCCTCTAACTCATGTTTATAGGTAATGCCATCACACTTGAGTTGTTGCATATAACACTTAACATAGCTACAAAAATGATGTATGGGCATCAAACCTTTAAATCATCAGGGAGAACTAATTCACATACACTTATATCCTTCCTTTCATTTGCCCATTTACTATAATCAAAAGGTATAAATCCTAAATGTGTAATTTTAAAGTATATAGAAAAGTTATGCATGTATATGAGGAATTCCATTTAAGTAAGTGCTAGTGATTGGATGAACCCTTTTTAGGACTATCTACGTACCAAGTATCATATTATTTCATGTATGTTAATGCCTATTTCATGTACCATTAGGTATATATAAAGTGTGAGATTATTCTATGTACTAATGGGTATACAAGAAAGGTGCTTATATAGAAGGGTCATGCATATTGATTTGACAATAAATAGAAAGGGACACCTATATACCTAGAGTGATAAGGAATCAATCCATCACCCATAGTCTTGATAATGGTTGAATATGATATAAAATTATTATTTTTGGATTCCAAAATTCTCAAAGGTGACAATTGTTCTCCTTGAAAGACAAAGAGTAAAAGTCAACTAGAATTTGAAGAAATTTGGTCTATAGTAGATAGATCATATACCCTACAGGCAACTAGCATTGATCAATAATGTAATTTTTAAAAAAACAACTAGAAGGCTAAGTTTATAATCATGTTCAGAGTATTATATAAAGTCCAACCACACATCCATGAAGCCAAAATAGATAAGGATGTAGACATCCAATTCCTATCACCATTGTGTTGAAATTGCGAATCTTACTCAAAATTTTGTAATAATGCACAATTTAGGTCAAAATCACTAAAACATTCTAAATGGTTCAAGATTTTCATATACAAGTACCAATTTAAGATAATGTATCCTTGAATGGGGAAATATATTTTATTTGATTATTAACTTTTATTAAGTCACTTCAATTTAAAATGATAAAAATACAATTTGATGCTCAAAACCATTGAATTCTTCTAATTCAAAAGAACATGACATGTGTATGTGTTATTTCATGTTAGAAATTACCTAAATGGGGTATTAGTTCATACACAATTGACACCTTCTTATAATTATACTCAAATAAAATTACAACTCAGTAAATTGACATTTCGACTAGTTTGATTAAGTGAGCAACCAATTTCCAAAGAATTTTAGAAAATTAATTAACCACACTTAATTAAATTAAATGAAATAAAGGGATTAAGTGGAAAATTCATGGAATATATTGAATATTTATTAATAGGAAATTAATCTCTAATATATGCATCATTAGGTGAAATCATTTATGGGGTGGTATCTATAAGCCATAAATGGAGTAAATATCTAGTTTAAGCCCTCTCATGCCTCACTAATGTCCTTTTCTTCCCAATATTAATGGGGATATTTATGGATTGAGCCTCTAGATTTGAATTGATTCATGGCCACACATCTTGATCTCAATATGGATGGTCATGGTTGATTCTAATCATTTTTAAAAATCTATAAATACAAGGGTTCTCAGTCATTTTTTCAAGATTCTTTGGTGTAAATGCATTATGCATAATTATCTTCATAATCCATCTTTGTGTAGTATTATTATGCATAATTTTCAATAGGATAGATTCAAATATTGTCACACATTTGATCAATTTTATAATCCTAGTTCATTGGTGCATTAAGAGATGATGGAAGAGCAAGCCACACATCATTGACAAAGACTTGGATCACCTAATCAAGGGGAAAATCTCATTTTGAGTCACATTTGAAGGAGGGATGCTCTTATAAAGGTTTTTTTGTATATTCCTTCTTTAAATATCTCTTAGTTTTCATTTTCAAAACCCCATGAGGGATTTGGATTTGTGAGTTATGTTATTTATGCTTATTTTGAGTTTTATTGACTAATGAATTATATAACTCACTTTGGATTCTTACTCTACATCTTGGCATACCCAGTGGGACCACACATTCGATAAAAATAAGGTGACTAATTTAGAACTCTTAGATATTATAATACATGCTTAAAAGTATCTAAAAATCAACTTTTATCTTTATTTTTCATGTGTTTTTGTTCTTTTTGAAGACATGCAGTTTACACAATGACCAACATCAATTTACTCTAATCTATGTCGATCCTATCCTAATTGGCATTGGTCCCTATGCGAAGGAAAGAGCATGGTAGAAGGTATATTTTTGGGTCTTTCTTGAAATTTCTATCTATTATTATGGGTTTTAAAAACTTGCAAACACTCTATCTAGTTATTTTCCTCTAGAGTTTTCCTATTTTTATACTTATTTTTACTAACAAGTTTTCTATGAATTCATTTTGGTCTCCCCACTTTTTTATAATCAATTGGTATCGATTCTAGGTGATTGGTGTTAATCTAGCTTAAATTTAAGTTGCATCAATTTTCTTATAACCAACATCAGTTTTATTATAACTGGCATCGGTCCCTATGTGGACTAAAATCAGTCTCTATAAAAAAAATAGAGACCTCAGAGTAATTTTTCAAATCTTGTTTTCTTTTTTATATTTGGCCATCAAGGTAGAAATAAAACCTCTAAACATTATAGGTCACAAGTTGAAAAAAAAACAAAAATTTGAAAATGGTTAAGTCTTGAATACTTTCATTTGGTGCTTAAAAGGAATTTAGATGTTTTGTGCTTATTTATTTTGTGAAAAAAAGTTTACAGTTTTTCAACTAAGGCCAAGGGGCCAAAGTTTTCATAAAAAAACTGCAATTTGGTGGATTAATATAAACATTCATAATTGTTTGTTTTATGCTAGATCTTTTAAAAAAAAATTCATAAAATGATGGATGTGTGTATGCTCTCCCTTATTCCCTTTGGGAAACTTAGGTGACCAAAAGTTCTCTTTATTTGCATTTGTGCCTTTTCAAAAGGTTTGAAAATAATTTCATTAAGTCTCTCCTCAAATCCACATGGTTTGGGTGATCTAAATGTGACCTTAAAGTCTTTTCACTTTATCTTTCATTTTTATGCAATTTGGCTTATGAGCAGGAGTTTATAGCCTCCTCATGTGTTCTATAGGGAAGAATTGACCCAAGAATTTAGCTCCAAGCATCATTTAAACCCCACTCCATAGTGGGAAATAAAAATTTAGGCTGGCCTATTAGGACATTTATTTGAGCGGTTAAGCAACTCTATTAGTGGTACTCTAACTTGGACCATAGGCTCAAATTGGACTTCACACTATGATGAACAACTGATGGATGTAGTTGTTGTGAAAAGGATAATACCTTTTCAGAATAATCCAATTTACATGGATTTAATTTATGTGAGGAAGTTATAGTGTTATCCACACTTGGGACCATCTAGACAATCAAAATTTTAGTTTTAGAACAACCACACTTAATAGACATATTATTGATGCAGGGTGAGTAGCATGAAGTTCCATGTCACTATACAATCTCTTAGGAGAATGGGGGTTTAAAAAACCTACTTATTCATGCACTTTTATTATTGTATTAACACTTGAAATCCTTTCAAGAGAACCTATATAGATATAATTTAAGGGTATGATGCAACCTTATCAGTTTTAAGACTTTGGATGTTATAATTAATTATATTTTTTCCTTGTATCCTTCACTTGCTTGGTATTATTGAGTCAAAACTCATCAAATTTTTACTTATATTTTATTTTATGACGTATCTTTGACATAATTTTGTTGTGTTATCTTACACTTTAGGTTTTAGAGTTATCATACACTCTTCTAATTTGACAATTTTAACTCACCAAAGTTGAGTACATTTGTGACCATTTCTTATAATTATGTGGTATTACACTTATTTTATTATAGTCTCTTTTTACCTTGTCACTTGTTTGAATAAATCAAGACACACCCTTTAACATTTTTAAAAACACATTTCAAATCTTAGCAAACATACAAAAAAAATTTATACATGATGCAAAGGTATACTCATAGTGGGGTTTCTTATGGAAATATCTATGAGGAGAAGAATTTTTATAATGGATAAGAAAATCTTGTAGTGTTTTAAGACATTCTAACAACTATAGGATCTTAAGAGGCCTATTTTGAACATCAACCTTTAGAAGATAAGGATGAATCCCTTTTAAGGTAGATTGAATCAGGTGTTATATTGCCATCATAATTATATATGGAAAAATTAAACACATTGTTTAAGGTGGAAGAGAAAAAACAATAAAAATTCCTCTCTTATATTACAAAATCAAACATTGCTTCTTCTATCAAAGGAAAATAAGCACTCATAGAGTTAGTACCTAATGATCAATATCTTTCCACCAATTTCAAGAAGAGAAGTCAATGATACGTAGAACAACTTATCATGGACTTGATGGAATATTTAGCTACCACTTCAATACACAATAATGCTTCTAAATAACAAGACAATGTAGTAAAAAAATACAACATACTCTAGTTGAAAACACATATACAATGGATCATGGTGTCTCAACTGAGTAAAACAAGTCTCAATAGGTTCCACAACATGCTTTTCCAAACATGGAGCATACTTTTTTCAATCATTAAGAGCTTCTTGTTCCTTCACAGAGCTAAATAATAAAACACATATTATGTATTGAGTAAATTTTTCAAAAAACTTTGGAAAGTTATCAACCAATGCATACTTTGGTGAATCAACCATAGACTCCTCAAAATCAACAAAACACTTACAATTCAAGGTGGTATATTTTAGGGAATGCTTATCAACCTAAGAATCAATGACTTACTCGACTCGAGGAGTAAACAAAAATAAGGTTATGGATCATAGGGTGTATATCCTTAACAAATTAATGCAACAAGGGCACATACCACCCTAATATAATTATATTCTACATAGCAATACACCAAACATGCAAGAGTGGAAATCAATGAAAGAAGTTATATCAATATTGGAGATTGGCAACCGAGTCAAGAAATACAAATTTGATGAGATATGTCTATATCCATTTGATTTGAGTATTATCCAATCCCCATTTCTACCTTATTTTTATGCATCTAAATTTGAAAAATACAAACCAAAGGGTGACCCACATGAGCATATTCAAGAATTTTTTGTATTATGCCAAGAGGTAGCCTATAACATCATCTATTTACTTGACATATTTCTATGTAATTTGGTGGGACAAACATTATATTGGCTCCTTAAGTTACCTAAGGTATTGGTGATAGATTAGAATGATCTATCTAAAAAATTTGTCAACCACTTCTATTACAATATTAAACATGAGTTGACTGTGGTTGACTTATACAAATCCAAAAAAAGAGATGGAGAGAGCTTCATAACATATCTATAATGGTGGAGAGTATTAACTAGATGATTTCAACATAATTTTCTAGATAAATAGTTGTCCAATATTTTTACACAAAGTTTACACCCTAAAGTGGTACACAATCTACAACTTACTTGAATAAACACATTTAAATAAATTACAAACAAGGATGTGCATATTAAGAAGACACTTATCACTAAAAGACTTGTTAAGATTTATTCATAGGGTCAAATGTTAAATAAAACCCAATCACCTATTCAAATTGTTATAATAGAGAAACCTAAGGGATTTAATAAGAACAAGAACATGGTAGAGAATGGAGTAACTAAATCTAGGCATGTATTAATTGTGTAGGCTCCATCAACTCTAAATGTGCAATTAGCTCCCTTTAATCCACCAAATACTTTGAAAATAATCTATCCAAGAAGGGTATTCAATAATAAATATAGAGTCTTTAACAAACTAGGGCAGCCTATCGAGGCTATGTTCCAAAAGCTCATACTAGCTAATCTAATTGTGTAGCCTATACCAAGGCCATTTCCTAAAGATCAACCCAAAATTAGTTAATATTGGGAAAATGATTTTTATAGCTTTCATCATTTTTTTGGCCATGGTGCTTATCGATGTGTTCAATTGTGAAATCTCATTGAATACTTGATTGAAAGCGGTGAAGTTGAAATCAAACTTTCTCCATAAAACATTAATCAAGATATGGGAATATTCAAAGATCCATTTCCTAGGCACAATCCATAACCATGAAGAAATAATTAGATCCAAGGATAGAATAAATGGTAATAGAACCAAGGATAGAGTCATAATCAATATGATCATAATCAAGATCATAATACCCATGCTAATAACTTGGGTTACAATAACATGCCGTATGATTACACTAATACTATGGGACATATTTCTATAAACCACATTTTCACTATGACTATTAAAGCATGTGAACTATCCCATTCTTATCAAACTAATAGACCCATCATTATAAGGTCATCATCCTCCCATTCAAGTAACACCATGTTGAGTACAATCAATTCAATTATGCCTTAGTTTTCATGGGTTACTATTTCTATACAATCCCCTTCTAAAAATAATGACTCTTCACTAACGTAAAATTGTGGTAACATAAATAGACATATGTGAATCACCCTCCAAGTACCTATGCCTTCATCTTCTAATTATAATGTCTCCTTACCACCTCTAAATTATATAATCATAACTAAATGTTCATGAGTTACCCTTTAGGGCCCTTTGCCCTCTTCCAACATTGAACCCATTGTGAATATTGTGCCTTAAAATCCAAAGTTGAAACTATGCTAACCAAGGCTAAACCTTCCCATGCTACAAGTATTTTAGACCAACTGAGTACAAACCCTACACAAATTTATATTTTAGATCTTTTGTATATGTCTAAAGTCCATAAAACTATTTTGAACGACCTTTTTCAACAATTTACTATTCCCCAAGACATTAAACAAGAATAATTCCAAACACTTGTATGACATTTATATTCATTTTTATAGTTTATATTTGATGAAATAGACATATGACATTTCTGGTCATAGCTATAATAACCCCTTGTTTATTAAGGTCATCATTGAAAACCATAAAATCAAATGAGTTCTTAAGATAATGGTTCAGGGCTAAACATAATATCCCTCAAGATGGTATGATGATTGGGTTATATTGTAAAGGACATTTAGCTAGAGATAATTACAATCAAGGCATACAACAACATTAAAAGGGAATCTTTTGGTACTATTTATTTGCTAATCATTATTGGGTCTCTATCCCATCATACCTTGTTGCATATTATGGATATTGAGTTGCCTTATAACATACTTCTTGGTCATCCTTGGATCCATAAATTACAATTTATCCCATCCACTTTGCATTAGTGTCTTAAATTCCCTCATGATGGAACTGAAGTCACTATTCCTACTGATCTATAGCTTTATCAATATTGTAAACACCTAGAGGCTAAATTTTATAATTATAACTATCATCTTGGTTTTCAATTCATTTTAAAGAAGAATAAAGAAATAGTTTTGCATCCACCCAAATATAATTATATCAACCTAAGTGACCTTGCTTCTAATTTAGCTTATCTATTCCCCATAACCCTTGAAAAATAGGTTATCATAGAAGATGCAAGAATGTACAGATATCATCTTAAAGATGCCTTCAATATTGTTAAATTTCCCAATATTTTATCAAACCCAAACCTTTAAAAATACCTTGTAAACCCAACATGATTTGGAAAAATAAGAAAGATACACAAAAACCACCGATGGTATTTATACTTGTGACTTCACCAAATCAGAATTGAGAAGCTTTCATTGAAACAAACTAGTTATATTTTGATGGAATTGGTAATTATTTTTAGAATCTCGAATATCCTATCCCTAATCAAATCATGGATAATTATGATTATATAGTAAAAGGCCTTAACCCACAAGAGTAAGGAATCCTAGAACCTTTATCAGACAATAAACCTAACATAAATCAAGATCTTGGATTTATACCACCTAGGGGTGACCTCATGACTTTTGATAGTGATTCTTCTAAATAAACTAGCAATGAGACTCCTAGAAGTGACATCACATCTCATTATAATATTTATAATGAGCTTACTAACACAAACTTATTTGATTTAAATTCCTTTATGACTATAACACCCCATTATTCCCTTTGCCTTTGTTATCCCAAGCTCATTGATTGGGATAGACAAAATTTAGTCATACACCTTGATGATTTATATAATGAAGAATCTATTTCCAAGTATATGGACCTTAGAGATAGATTGCTAATTATTGATCATAAGAAAGTCTTTGATTTCTCTTTAGATCCTTCTACTTACTTTGGAGAGTAGGCAAACTTTCTTGGTCATGAAAAAGATAAAACATCAAGATCCTTGGGTGAAAATATATTTGAGGCACTTATTGGTAAGGGAAATAGTAAATAAAAAGATAAGACCTTGAGTGAAAACCTATTCCTAGCTCCATATCTAGTGCTAGTATCACATTAGAAAAATAATTTTTTTAAGCATCTTGCACTTGACTTTTTTTAAATATTTTCTAGTTAGCCATTCACTAAACTAGTAGATTTAGATTCATCACATTATCCAGAGCTTTGGGAAGAATAACTACAAACTATATAAAAATTAGAAGATTAAGATCAAATACTACCTACTATTTTAGAAGATGGTTTTACACTCCTTGAAGAAAATACTATTTAAGTGAACCTAGGAACATATGATGATCCCAAAATTGTTTATCTTTGATCTTACCTCACTAATAAGGAGTGAGATCACGTTGTCACTATTCTAAGAGATTTTATTGATATTTTTGCATGGGCTTATTTTGATATGCTAGGCTTAGACCCTGACTAGGTTGTGCATTGACTTGTTGTTCATCTAGATGTTAAACTAGTCAAATAGAAATTGAGGAAGATGCATCCACACATCTCTTTTTTCATAAAATTAGAACTAGATAAATTATTAGGAGAAGGATTCATTAGACCACTAGACTATTCTGAATAGATATCAAACATAATTCTAGTTAGTAAAAAACCATAATGTATACATCTTTGTACTGATTTTAGAGATATCAATAATGCATGACCCAAAAAATATTTTCCTCTACCCAAAATTGACATGATTATCAATTATATTACTAGGTACAAGATGTTGTCCCTCATAAATGGCTTTTCTAGATACAATCTGATCAAGATAGCTCAAGAAGACTAGCAAAAAACTACAATCACCACACTATGGGAAATATTCTATTTTAAAGTCATATCATTTGGCTTCAATAATGCTAAAGCCACTTATCAACATGTTATGATTGTCATATTCCATGACATGATGCATGATATTGTTAAAGACTATGTTGATGATATCATAACCAAATCAAAAACATGCGCTAGACATCCTAATGTTTTACAAAAAATCTTTGAGAGACTTCATGACTACAAGCTCCATCTAAATCCCAAGAAGTGTGTCTTTGGCATCAATTTAGGAAAATTGCTAGGTTTCATTATATCATAAAGAGGGATTGAAGTAGGTGTTTCTAAGGTCAAGTCCTTTTTTTAAATGCCTCCACCTTCTAACCTCAAATATATTTTTAGCCTACAAAGAAAGATATAATATATTCATAGATTCATTTCACAACTAGTAGATAAGTGTCACCCATTTACACATCTATTGAGAAAATGGGTCACATTCCAATGGGATCATGAGTGTCAATTATAATTTGTAAAGCTCGTAACATATTTAGCCAATCCACTAGTTTTGAGACTACCAACACTGATAATCATTTCTTCTTTATATTTTAGTCACTGAGTATACATTGGGGGTACTCTTGGCCCAATATTATGATCAAGTCAAGGAACATGTAGTTTATTATTTAAGTTTCACACTAGTGAATTATGAGCATAAATATACACCTATTGAGAAGGCATGTTTTGTTATGGTTTTTACATCCCAAAATTTGTAACACTATATGTTGAATAATAAAATATTGTTATTACTAAAGTGGACCTCCTCAAGTATTTAATATCCAAAGAATCTCTTGTAGGATACATGGCCAAATGGGTCATGATATTAAGAGAGTTTGATGTAGAGTACTAGAAAAAAAAATCTATCAAGGGGTAGGTTATTTATGATCAACTTACATAAACCCCTACTATAGGCATTCAACAGCTTAGATTTGATTTTCTAGATGATTATATTATGACATTAGAAGAAGTAAATCATAAACCTAAGTAATAGAAGCTATACTTTGATGTTTACTTCACATCTAATGGATCTGAAGCCAATTTTTTTTTGATTACACCACAAGGGGATTTTATTCCCAAAGCATTTCATATCAATTTTCATTACACCAAATATGAGGAAATCATTGTAGGACTTCATCTTGTATTATAATGGGATATCAAACACTTAATGGTTTATGGGCATTCCCAATTGATTATCAATAAAACCACAGATTAGTATCCAACTATAGATAACAAGCTTTCCCCTTACAAGCATATCATGGATAATATCAAAACTCATTTCAAATCCATATAGTTTTAATAAGTACCAAGGGCCAATAACAAATCTATTGATGCAATGGAAATAATTGGGTCCATGATATAGCTTGATAGTAGTGTTAAAGAGTATCAATTTTTAATTGAAAATATTTTATAGCCTACTCATGTCTTGTAAAATTTAGAAAGGTTATTCACCATTACTGGTCCCAATCCCACACCTAAACTACCTTGGTTTCAAGACATTTATAATTATTTTCATGACCAAGTCTTTCCATCTGACCTTTCTAATAACCATCAAAAAAATTTCCTTCATCACATAGCCCATTATACCCTCCTTAGAAACATTCTTTATCATAAAATCATGATGGAATGCTACCTCTTTTTTTATCTTTGAGATAATTCAGGTTATCACTTAAGGAGGTTTATGAAGGAATGTGTGGGGCCCATACTAACACTAAAGTCTTAGTTAAAAAGTTGCTTAGAATAGGTTACTATTGGCCCAAAATGGAGATAGATTCTTGTAGTTATGTGAGGAAGTGTGTTGCTTGTCAATAACATGGTAATTTGATACATGCACCTTCCTTGGCACTACATCCTATTACTACACCATGGTCATTTTCTACATGGGACCTCGATCTCATCAATAAAATTAACCCAACATCTTAAGATGACCATAAACATATTCTCAATGCTACCAAGTATTTTACTAAGTGGATTGAGTCCATTCCTCTCACTTATGTCATTGGGAAGTAGATTTCCAATCTTACCCATTACCATGCCATCTATCAATATAGTATCCTAGTACACATTATATCTAATAACGGCATATCATTTGTAAACAAAGATGTTAAATCTCTTTGTGAAAAATTCAAAATCAAGTAAATAAATCCACACCATATAACCCAAAAGGTAATGGTCAAGTTGATGCATCAAACAAAACCATTATTTCCATAATTAAGAAGATTGTCAATGATGTTGTTCGTAATTAGCACTTATAATTTTTCCTACCCTTTGGGATTATCATACTAGTCATTGAACCTCCACAAGATCCACTCCATACTCCCTTTTTTATGTCACATAAGTTATTATTTTGATTGAGATCGAGCTACCTTCATTATGAGTATCCTTGTAAAATATTGAAGATGATGAATATTATAGATTTTCTAGGTTGCAAGAACTAGAACTCCTTGATGGCAAGCATTTGTTTGCCCTAGATAAATTTCAAACCTATTAGAATAGATTCTGTAGAATATAAAACAAGCACATTATCCCTCAAGAGTTTGAAATTGATGATTTGATATTGAAAGAGAATCAGAAGAACACAAATGTTGAACATAAGAAGAAAGGTAAGTTTTAACCTAATTGGCTTGGTCCATACATTATCATAGAAAATTATGGTTCAAGGGTATATTAGATAGATACTCTAGGTGGTGAAGAACTCCCAAAGTCCATGAACATTGTGAATCTAAAGTGGTTCTATGCTTGATAGCTTTTTAACCATTGTATGCAACACCAATTCATGGGGACAACTTGTACTGAAGTCATTTTATCCCAGTATTATATCCTGGACCATCCTAGCTTGGATCATATTCATTTTATCTTGAAACTACCCTAGACCATTCATATTCTTTTACAAATTTGGTTTGTTGAAACTCTAGACCATTAGTACTTTGGATATTTTATATTCTAGCTTGACTCTTTTTATCCCACTATGGACCATCCTATTTTGGATCCTATTCATTTTATCTCATTTCATCCTAAACCATTCTATTTATAACTATATTCTTTTCCCTTGACCAATTATGATCATGATCATGACTCAGACATTTTAGACACATTTAATGCTTTTTCTATAAAGTAGTTCAACTTGAATATTATTTTATAGCTTACTCCTAGAGAAAAGTGAACATGGATATAATAACACATAGTTTTTACTTACTGAATGGCACTTTAGATTTATGTAACACTGCATACTATTCTATTTTTTATTTTGTTACTATTTTTAGGCATTGTTGCCTTAGCAATATCATGCTCTTTTATTTTTGAGAGATTGGGATGTTACAAAAAAATTTAGATATTATTAGAGCTTATACTCTTGGAGATGAATCTCCTTGATTAGTTTGTTCATTATGCCATTATTTATATGCATGATCCCCAATGCAACTGGTTTAGATGTTGTTTGAACTCTTACTTGTGGAAGTGCATCTCCTTAGTTAGGTAGTTCCCTGGGCCTTTTTTAAATATTGAATTTTTGTTGCTTATCAAAAAACACAAAAGAATTAGAAATTGATCAATAAAAAGAAAAAAAACATTGTCTTATGATTTTTATTATTTTGATCTCACATGCTCACCATTTTTTAAGTAATAATTTGAATGCTCTCATCATTTTGTGAGACCACTTTCATTATTTTCTCTACAACATCAAATCTTGTTTTCTTTTCATCATTTTAATTCTATCTTATTTCATAGGATAACTACATTTGGCCTAAAGTTTTTGTTGGAACTTGCATCCATGGAACTATGTAGGCAACGTCCACTTTTCTCATACATCTAGAGTTAACTTGGCCACCCCTTCCTTTTCTTTTTTTTCCTCCATTTTGTTTTGTCTTGTTATTTCACTAGAAAATTAGGTTAATTTTGTATCTTTGTTCTTATTAAGTTATACTAGTCTCATTATTTTCTTAGATTAAGGGTCACCCTGTCACAGAAAGTAATGCCTCTATTACACTTACACAAATAATTATTTTCTGATTGCACTAACATTGTGTCTAACTCTTGTTTGTGTGTGTTCATTTGATTTTTATTATTGTTTATTTGTGCTTTCTTATCTATCCATTAATTTTTTTGATAGTTTGTTCATTGTTATTACTTTGTTGTTTATTCTTGGTGTTTTGTTATTTTGGTCTTTTATGTTACTATTTTGTCTTATTCTTTTATTTTCTTTTTTGAGAACATCTTTTTCATACACATGGATCATGATTATGCATATCTTGATTTCATGTTGTTTATTAAGTTGTTATTGCTTTACTTTTTATACATATTTATTCCTAATTAAATACTAATTTTTCATATCTATATTTTAAGTTAGGTTATATTTATGTATTATTTTTGTCTTTATTTTAGTTTAAATGTAAATAGTTGTAACTTTGGTATTGGTAGTTTTTATCATTATCTTTAGTTATAAATATTCACATTTGAACCAGATCATCATAATAGGAATGAAATGTCATTATAGTTCACTCATACTTATGATACATAATTTCTTTTTTCTATAGTAAGGACCAAGTGCTTTAGATTCCCATACCAAAATTCAATACAAATATGAAGATCAACTCTCAATATAGCGTACCTAACACTAGAATCTATATAATATGTGCATATCTTGGCATACACTTATTGAATAGTGGTTCATCTTTATTCTATTATTCATTCCTCATTCTATTTTCTCTCACTTCTGATCAAACTACATTGGCTTGAGGTCCATCTAGACTATGTAGGCAACACTCAGATACATGATGTATCTCAGGTTAGCTTGGCCACCTTTATTATTTAATTTCATCTCATTCATTACTTTGTGTATCATTGCATACTTGGTTCTTGTGGAATTTTCAATCCTTAGACACTCATATATACATTTTCACCCACTCTCAATAAATTTATGCAATATGTTATAACCTTGAGCTGTGCTTGCTAATTTTACCTACCAGGGCACAATATTTATACCAATCATCAATCCAATTATCCATACTAGGGAAAATTTACTTATCAGTGGTAAAAATCAGTCATACTGGGGAAAATCAATTTATTAGCTGATCAAATACACTCTACTAGGGAACATTATTATTTCCTTAGTTGTAAATTTATTTATTATAAAACTTACACAAAATCATGATTTTTAAACTTGATCACAGTGTTCAATCATAGATATGTCTCTAACTCATGTTTATGGGTAATGACATCATGTTTGAGTTATTACATACAACACTTAACATAGCTCCAAAAATGATGTCTAGGCATTAAACCTTTAAATCATCAAGGAGAAATAAGTCACATACACTCATATCCTTCCCTTTATTTACATATTTATTATAATCAAAATGTATAAATCCTAAAGGCAAAATTTCCAAGTATATATCAAAGTTACACATGCATATGAGTAATTCCATATAAGTATATGCTAGTGATTGAATGAACCCTTATAAATACTATCAAGGTAGCAATTATTAGATTATTTCACATATGTTAATTCCTATTTCCTGTACCATCAAGTATATAGAAAATGTGATCTTATTATACATACCAATGGGTATATAATAAGGGTACATATATAGTAAGGTCTTAAATATTGGTTTGAAAATATATAGAAAGGGAGACTTGTATACTTGGAGGGATAAGGAACCAATCCATCACCCATATTCTTGATTATGGCTACACAATCTCCAAAATTCTTTTTATCTGATTCAAAACTACTCAAAGGTGATAACTATTCCCCTTGGAAGATAAATCTTAGAAATTAACTAGAATTTGATGAAATTTGGTCTATAGTAGATGGATCATATATCCTACATACAATTGACATTAATCAATAATGTAATTTTGACAAAGACAATGAGAAGTCTAAGTTGATAATCATGTTTGAAGTATTAGATAAGTCTAACCACACATTCATGAATCCAAAATAGCTAAGGATGTAGACATCCAATTCCTATCACCATTGTATTAAAATTGTCAATCTTGATCAAAATTTTACAATAATGCACAATTTGGGCCAAAATCACTAAAATGTACTAAATGGTTTGAGCTTGTCATATAAAAGTACCGATTTAGGCTAATGTATCCCTTAATGGATAAATACATTTTATGTGATTATTAAATTTTCTCAAGTCACTTCGAGTCAAAATGACAAAAATGCAATTTAATGCTTGAAACCACTAAATTATTATGATTTGGAAGAACACAACATGTGCATGCATTATTTCATGTTGACAATGCTTTAAATGGGTTATTGGTCCATACACAACTGATACTTTCTTCTAATTATACTCTAGTCAAAATATGACTCACTAAATTGACATTTTGACTAGTTTGATTAAGTGAGCAACCAATTTCCAAAAAATTTCAAAAACTTAATTAACCCCACTTAAGCAAATTAAATTAAATCAAGGGTTAAGTGGAATTTACATGGAATTTATTAAATATTTATTAATTTCAAATTCATTTCTAATATCTACATCATTGGGTGACATCATTTGTGGAGTGACATCCATAAGCCATAAACAGAACAAATATATGGTTTAAGCCATCCTATACCTCATTAATGCCCCTTTATTTCAAATTTTAATGGAAATATTTATGGATTTAACCTATAAAATTGAATTGATCCATGGACACACATATTTATCTCAATATGGATGGTCACGGTTGATTCTAATCATTTCTAAAAATTTATAAATATAAGTATTCTCAATCATCTTTTCAAGCTTCTTCAGTGTAAACTTATTATGCATAACTATCTTCACAATCCATATTTTTATAGTATTATTATGCTTAATTTTCAATATGATAACTTTAACTGTTTGTACACATTTTATCAATTTCATGATCCTATTTCATTGGTGCATTAAGATATGATGGAAGAGCAAGCCACAAATCATTTATTAAGACTTCGAGCACCAAATCAAGCAAAAAATCACGTTTCAAGTTGTATTTGGAGGAGGTATTATCTTGGGAAGGATTTTTGGTATATTATTTCTTTTAATAGATCTTATTTTCATTTTTAAAATCCTGTGAGGGAGTTGGCTTTGTGAGTTATTTTTATTTATGCTTATTTTTAGATCTCTTAACTAATTCATGATCTAACTCACTTTGGATTCATACTCTACAAAGAAAGCTTGGGACAAGCTCCAAACTAAATATGAATCCAAGAATGAGATCACTATTCTACATCTGCAAAGTCAACTCCACTCTCTCAAATTAAGATCAAGTGAAAAAGTGGAGGCCTTTTTAAGACATGTTGAAATGCTAAGGGCATCACTTTAATACTTGGTGAGATAATTTTAGACAACTCTATTGTGCCTATTATATTGAGAGAATTTCCACACTCATTTAGGATTTTTATGACCATTTTGATTGTCACATAACAAAAACCAAGTATTAAAAAAATGGTAAATATGTTGCAATAGGAAGAGTCTACTCATGACAACAAAGAAGAACATGCTCTATATTTTCATTAATATAAAGGAAATAAACTAGTCAAATATTCATAAAAATAAAATCTAAGGTATAATTCATAAGGAGGAAAATCAAAAAAACATTATCTCATTTTTGGTCTTCAGGGACATGAACTCAAATATTGTTAGTTCAATACCTTGAATAAAGGATCTTCTAGTGATCATAAGTCCACTAACCAAAAAATTTACCCCAAAACATTTAATAAAAAATAAGGATAGAGAAAGAGAACCTGATAGAAGAAATCAAAGAAACAAGGCAATATTTCCAAACAAGAAGAAAATGATGATGATGAAGACTTCTTGTACTCTATATATCTCCATGAAGATTCTACATCACAAAGTGACATATGGTATATTGACTCAGCGTAACCTGACACATGACCAAAAGAAAAGACTATTTTTTCACTTTTAAGGACACACCTAAAAAAATCATGTTTCTTTAGTTATGGTACCTTAGATAGTGTGTAAGTAATTGGTAACATTGCCTTACACCTAGGCACACAAAAATACATAATCACATATGCTCTTTATGTATCCAATTTAACCAAATTTTTTATCAGTTAGTCAAATCTTAAACCACAATTTTAAGATTGACTTTGACTATAACTGTGGAAATAAAATGTGTTTGATCATAGATAAATATAAAAACTCAAAAAAATTTGTACAAGCATCTAATGTGAATCATATATTTCATCTCAATTTTATTTAGAAAAATAATTAGGCACTCATAGTAAAAGACATAAACTCAACATAAGTATGGCACAAAATATTTGGCCACATAATATTTTGATACATCAACACACTTCATGACTACAACATGGTAACATGATTAAACCCTAGTAAAAATGGTACAAACAAATTTCATGATTTCTTAGAAAACAAACAACATAGACTTCCATTTCAAAAAATTAAGTATATATCTAATGGTAAACTTGATTTGATTTACACTTATCTTTGCAGACCAATGACACCAAGCCATGTTGGTTTTAAGTAATTCACAATCTTTTTATATTATCATTTCAAAAACAATGTGAGTCTTTTATGTGAAAACAAAGAGTCAAGCCTTTAAAAATTTTAATAAATTTAAAGCGGTTGTTGAAACAAAATCTGGTCATAAAATTGAGACCCTCCACTCAGATCATGGGGGGAATTCACCAGTAATGAGTTTAAATAGTCTTTTCAAGAAAATTACATTTGTCATCAAATGGTAACTACACATACACCACATAGAAATGTAGTTTTTGAATAGAGTAATAATACTATTATGGAAATGGTGTAATATATGCTACATGATTTAGGCTTCATAAGGGCATTTTGGGTAGAAGTAATGAAAACTATCATATATCTACTCAATAAAGTTCCCACTACATCTCTTGATGGAATAACTCCACATGAATCCTAGTTAGGGAAAAAACCATTTATAACACATATTGAAGTTTTAGATGCCAAACGAATATGAACATTCTCAAAGTAGAATGGACTAAAATCGATATGAAATTAAAAAAGTATGTGTTTTTAGGGTACAATGAATAATCACTTTCCTATAGATTCATGGATTGAAAAATAGGAAAATATACACTAGCATGGATGTTGAGTTCTTTAAAAATAAATAAGAAGAAGCTCCTTCTATAAGTTCACCTAATAATAAAATCAATCCCATAGAAAATAGAAAAGATTGTAATCTCCCAAATGAAGATAGTAATCATGATGGGAATATAAGAAATACTCAATGTATGCCTAAATGTTATACAAATAAACTTAGAGATGAAAAATTATATGGTGTTCCAAACACATCCACCACTAGACGAAGGAATCATAGTATGGATCGAAGAGAGGTTAATTTCACCTTAATGAGTATAATTGTTAAATTTGTAGAGCCCTTTATATTTTAGTAAGCCCTATAATCTAGACCCTATAAAGATGCTATGAATTAATAATATAATTCACTAATGAAGAATAAAACATGGTAACTTGTAGACATTTCACTAGGGAAGAAGACAATCAAATGGAAATGGATATTCAAGATGAAGTACAAAGCATATGGTAGTCTTGAAAATCACAATACAAGGTTGGTTATAAAGGGATATGCTCAAAAATAATGCATTGATTATGAGGAGACATTTTCTCCCAAATAAAGATCAAACCTATCAAGATGATTTTTCCTCTAGTTTCATAGTTTGGTTGGAAATTCCACCAAATAGATGTGAAAAGTTATTTCTTTAATGGATATTTATAGGATTAAGTCTACATGACTCAACCATAAGGAATTTTCAAATTAGAAAAATACGATAAAGTTTTTATACTTGTCAAATCATTGTATGGTCTTAAATAGGCTCCCAGGACATGTTATATCAAGATTGTTGAGGATATATCTTGAAACATGGATTCAAAAGTAGTGCATATGATCCCAACTCTACCTCAAATGGTAAGGGGGAGATAGTAATTATCATTATATATTTTTATGATATAATCATCATTAAAAGTTCAAAGGATATTATTGAATCAAAAAATATATATCTAACATGATAGATCTAAGGATTCTAAATTAGTATCTTAGTTTACAAATTTAACAAAGATAAAAGCACATCTTTGTATCTTAGCTCAAATATTCTAGGATAACACTCAAGAAATTTCATGTAATGGATAAAAAACAAATTTCCACACCTATTGATACAAAACTTTAGCTATCTCAAGTAGATCAATCACCATAGGTAAATGCAAATCTATATTAGCAGTTGATGGGGAGTCTCATTTACCTAACCTGCATTAAGCTAGACATAAGCTATGTTGTTAGTTATCTTTCAAGGTTCATACAAGATCCCAAGGTCAATCACTGGAAATCAATAAAGTGAGTATTGAGGTACATCATAGGAACTATGGATTTTGGCCTAGAATAAAATAATAATGTTAATTTCATCTTGACAAGATAATTGGATTTAGATCATACTTGGAACATTGATGACAAAAAATATACTTTAGGATTTGTATTCTTTTTATGATATGGACCAATATCATGGGGGTGTAATAAGTAAAATTATGTTTCAAGTTCCTACACATAATCATAATATCATTACATAAGAGGATATGTTTGTGAAATGATTTGGTTCAGATGTATACTTGAAGGATTTGGATTACCACAAAATCAACTAATAATTCTTCATGTAGACAATGAATTAGTAGAAAAGTTTGTTCAAAATATAGTATTTCATGAACTCACTAAACACATTGAGGTTCAATTTCATTTCATTTTCAATAATGTTAATAACAACATCTAGCTCTAGTATTTCCTTAAAGATTAATAATGTGCAGATGTTTTCACTAAAACACTTGTGTGGGAAAAATTTGAGGTATTTCAAGAATTTATCTCCTATTCACTTGAGACAATGTTGAAATAATGGGGGGAACTATTGAATTGAATTCATCATTGTAAATAAATGAGTAATATTTAATTACTCATAGTAGATAGTAAAATAATAATGTATGTAAGGAAATTATCATTACTCATTGTAGCACAAGTGTATGTAGGTTAATATGGGAAAATAAATCTCCTATGTAATATTTTGGAGATAAGTTATTATTAGTAAAAAAATATTTTTTTTATTGTGGATAGTCCCATATTATTTTGGGAGTTTGTTTGTTATATCCAATTTATATAATGAGTATGCTTTTATGTATAAATTAGAAGCTATTATAAATATTTATTGGTTAAATGAATAAAATAATTGTTCATCTGCCATAAATAATAGTGAAAATATTATGATTAGTATTGTGTTTATTATTATCTTTTCCATGGTTATATTTTAGAGTGGGTGATCACCCACTCCATTTATAGATTTTCTAGGGTGCATTTGACTTAGTGAAAAATGGATGACTAAGCATGTTATTCTTCTATGTAATGGTTCAAAATCATTTCAGGTAACTATATAGTGTAATTAGGATTAACAGTTTCTCATTTAGATTGAGAAACTTCCCACATGGATATCAATATTTACTTAAGTGAAAAAAGGATGACTAAGCTTCTTCAACTAAGAAATTGTGTATCATTTTTTTCAATAAACATGTCAATGCCACTTTTTGTATTCAGTTGGAATCATCTTGATTTAGAAACCTAAATACAATAAAAAAAAGTAATTCAACATTAGAATTTAACATTTAAATTTTTTCAATTATAATGAAAATAGGATGAGTAATAAAGTTATTATTAACTATTACTATCTATTCCATGGTTATATTTTGAATTGGGTGGCTACCCACTCTTTTTAGAGCTTTCTCCTGATTGTTTGAGCTTGAAAAAATGATGACCAAGCTTTTTTTTATGTGTTATGGTTTAACATCATTTAATATTATTAAATATAGTTAAAATAGGATTATTATATTCTCATTTAGAGAGGGTGGGTTCCCACTCTAAGATTAACAATAATCTCAGTATTTATTTTATTGAAAAAATGATGAGCAACCTTATTTTAACAACACAAGGAGATTATGGTTTGTAATTACCATTGAACATGTCAATGACACAATTTTTTTCACTCATTTGGAATCGTTTTGATTTCAAAACCTAGATATAATAAGAAAGTAGTTAGTTACAATGTTTTTAATATTATCCCTATCATTTATATTTTAAATTACAATGGGTAGTCACCACTCTATTCAAAAATTTCTCTTGACAAATTGAGCTTTCAAAAATTATGACTAAGTTTGTTGTTTTTCTTTGTAATGGTTTAAGATTATTTTGGGTTATTAAATATAGTGAAAATAGGATAAGTAGATTATTATTTATAGAGGGTAGCCACCAACTATAATATTTGGATTTAATCCATTACAAAAAAGATGAGCAACCTTATTATTATACTAGGAAATTTTGGCTCACATTTTTCATTGAACATGTCAATGACACAATTTTTACACTTGGTTGGAGTCATTTTTATTAAAAATCCTCTATTGAATAATAAATTAGTTAATTAATTTTTTTATTAATATCCATACCATTGATCTCTTTAAATTAGAGTGGGTGACTACCCACTTTATTAAAAGCATTTTCTTGACAATTTGAGCTCACATAGTTTTATTTTAGAGTGGGCAGCCACCCATTATAATAACTTTATCAAGATTAATTTATTTATAAGATTACATGTATTTAAATTTTCCTCTCCTACTCATAAAATTGTTTCATGAATAATTCATAGTTTTATAAGATTAGTGGATTTAAGGAATTAACATGACTTAATAGAGAAAGAACAAGTGGAACCTATAATTTTAAAATATTAAAAATTTAAAAGGTAGGTGGTATATGCTTCCACTCTAAACATGATTTATTTTAAATGAAGGCCATTTTTCATATTTTCTCTTTGAATACTTAGCTTTTATATTCTGAATTCAATGGACAATGATTATAAGAAGCCTTTTAGAGAGTATCATATTAAGTATTTCATGGTCAACTAGAATAGAATGCCTAGTCTAATTATATCTTTTAAGGATGAAATCAATTTTGATATTTATACCATTTTTTAATGGTTCCTAAATATCATCAATGATATTTATCATTTAGAAGAAAAAACAATAGGAAGATTTATAAAATTCAACATAAATTGATTATGAGAAAGATGTTTGAGAAAAAAGGTAAGAAAAGGATTTCATTGTTTGAAATATCAATTTGAATATTTTATAGTGGATCCATTGAAATTAAAATGGCATAATTTTTTTAAAAAATAAACTATATTAACCATTATATTTAACAAAACCTCTTTTGGAGTGATAGTCAAATAAAAATATTTTTAAATATAATTGGTATTTGAAAACATCAAAATAAGGAAGTGAGGCCATTGCTTCAACAAATTTACATAATTTTACAAGTGCTAATATATAAATTATAATAATTAAATATTGTAAATTAAGATAGAGAAACAAGTTAACTATTATCAGATATTGTTAACTTATTTTAAGTATACATGTTTGAAATAAAATGTTTGCTTGATTTTTTAACTTAATAATACAATAGCTTAAAACAAACACGAAACAAATTTTATTTAGCCCTGATAATTTATAAAATGATATATTTGAGTTGTATTGAAACAAAAATAACTATAAATGATAAAGATGGTGAAAATGAAACTTAGAAAGGAATAGAGAGTACTAGCTTGATTGTCAAAATTACCAAAGAATCAAACTAAAACTTCAAATAACTCTCCTCTAAAATGAGTAGTTTCTCAGGATGGAATTATTGATATAAAAACCATTGAAAATAATGCATAAATTTATTTCTTAATTTTGAATGTCATTCTTGTGATCTTTTCATTTGTAACTACATTGTAACAATGACATTGCATCACCATGTTACTCTTAATGCCCCTAATAATATATTATATAGTATTTGTTTGTTCCTGTAAAAACCAAAAAATGATTTGAAATCCATGCACTTGTTTCTCTTATGTCTTATGTTTTTTTAGCCATACAAAGGAAAAATCAAACCTTGAATATTTGTTTTCAAAATAATTATATTGTAATGTCCCTTAAATAAGTCGTGTTTGATTCAACTAGTTGGATTTTTAAAATTTAAATGTGCCATATTAAATTTCCATTGCCTATAATTTTATTACTAGATGATTATAAGATTTATTGGATTGCATTGAAAAATTATGGGGGGGAAATATTAAGGCAACATATTATAATTTTAAATATTATTCCATATTTTGATTTACTCTTTAAAATGTTTTGTACTTTTTAAAAGTTGTGAATATTTTTAAAATGATATTTATTGTAACAAATGTTCAAGATAGTATTGTAATTAACTTATTATTTAGTTTTCCTACTGTAATAATAATTGAGCATTACTCTTATTTTAAAATAATAATATTTTATATTATTTTTATGAAACATTTTGTGGACTCATTTTACATAAATTTATCTTCATTATAGATTATGCCTTGGAATGATATTTCTTAAAGTTATAGTTGATATTATAATTGTATAACATTATTATTATTACTACTATTATAATTTTATAGTAATATAAATTTTATATTGAATGTTATATAAATTAAAATATTATTAAAATAATTGGAATTAAAATTATAATTTGAAAGTATACATTTTCAACTATAAACTATAATTTATCAAGAAATCAAAATGCAGTATAATTTTTTTAATTTGAATATGTCAAAAGAGTTGTCAAATTTTAAAAAAATGATATTATTAACATATTAACATAATTTTTTAATGTTACTTTATTATTTATGAATTTAAATTTAATAAATATTTTCATATACTATTATTATTAATGGTATAATATAAGATGTTATGTTGAATTATAATAAGCTTATTTTTAATAATTCATATTTGCTAAAAAAATTAGGTATATGATTGTAAATTTTTAACTAAAAATTATGTGCTTTATACTATTTAAAACATATCAACATTGAATATATTAATTAAATGAATACTATTATGATATGTTAAATAAATTAGATAATATCTAATTATAACTCACCATGTGGGGAATTGTCACTAAAAGGATGGGATCCAATCGTATCTTTCCATGTGTCTAAACTTATGTTAGATTTAGTTTTTATGTTTATAATAATTACTAATACTATTATAAAAAAAATAAACTTAGTACATTCCAAAAATATTTTAATATACAATTATTATTATTATTATTATTAGTATAATTTAAGATTTAATATTGGATAATGATAAGATTATTTTGAATTATTCAAATTTATTTAAAATTTAAAGTATATCACCATAAAATATTAACTAAAAATTATGTGATTTAGATTATCTAAATAAAAATAATGTTGAATATACTAATCAAATTAATACTATAGTAATATTTTACATAACATAGATAACATCTAATCACATCTCACCACATGGGGAATTATCACTATAAGGATGTGAACCAATTACATTTTACCATGTGTCTAAACATTTGATATATTTATGTTAGAATGTTCATGCCCAAGTTTATAAAAACAATAATAATTATGAGTTATATAAAAAATGAATTCATCATGTGAATTAGATCTTAGAGTGGGTAGTCACCAACTATAAATGAGAAAATACTTCATAGAGTGATAACCATTACATGTAGTTATATTATTAGTATTTGAAAATATTTAAACATTTTTTCAACCACACTTACCCATTATTCATGACAAAAAACATGTAACTCATCATTTTTTCACTAGGTCCATCTTGTTAAACCTAAGTTAGAGTGGGCATCCACCCCATCTAAAGTTTAATAAGATATTATAAATATTAAATTAGTGGCATAATATTAATATTTGAAAAGATAAGTTAAATGTTATGTTTCCATTATATTTATTACCTAGAGTAACTTTGATCCATAATTTACACAGTACTAGAAAAAATCATGTAACTCATTCTTTTTCCACTAAATCTATCCTAAGATACCTTAGTTAGAGTGGGTGGCTAGATTCTATAAAATTTTAGAAAATACTATTAATCCTAAACTAGTGGTAGACTATTATTATTTGAAAAGCTAAATTAGAAGTAAAGTTTGAATTATGTTTATCACTTGTATTAGTGTTGATCCATAATTTACACATGTTACTTATAAAATCATCTAACTCATCCTTTTTTCACCAAGTCCATCATGAGATACCTCAGTTAGAGTGGATAACCACCCACTAGACTAAAGGTTTTAAAAATACTATCAATCCTAAATTATTGGTAGTCTGAGACTTATTATTTGAAAAGTTAAATTTCATGTTATGCTCATTTAAAACAATACATAGTATACTAAAAAGAAGCACGTAAATCACCATTATTTCCCTAAGTTAATCCATCATCCTAAGAATTAAATCTAAGTTAAAGAAACTATTTTTTCTAATTTAATAAGAAATTAGGTTTGATCTTCTCATCATTGAAAGTATATACTATGAGAATGTAATGACATCATTATAATTAATTTAACTATATTACTTGAAATGATGTTGAACCATTATATAAATAACTAACAAGATAATACTTGTCCTTTAAATTTCACTAAATATGTCATCTTAAAATAACTATAAATAAAAAACTTGGCTTCCCATCATAAAATAAAACCATGACATTGGGATATTGGTAAAAAAAGGTAACACATTGGCCTATAAATCTGAAAATAGTTATGTGATGAAATAGTTCACTAAAATATTTTCATGATGAATTTATGTTATATTATAATGTAATATTCTTTAAACATAGTCTTGAGTCACAACATATTTTTTTAAGTATTCCCTCTAGTGCCAAATGTGTCAAATAATTCAAATTTATTTTATTCCTTAACAATGATAGATTTTCATCTATCTTTTATGGGTCCTAATACATCATTTTAGGCAACTATTTTTTTACCAGAACCATATAATTTCCCAATGATCTCAATAATTTTCACTAAGTAAAAATATTGATTAATATTTATTTATTCCAACCTATCAATTATTGGTTTATTATGGGTCCTAATCCACCTATTTCTCTTAATTTTAGTTTATTGTTTAGTTAAAGAAGAAGTAAGAAACTAAATATAGGTATGGTACAAGAACTTGTTTGTTTGTGCATGCATTATCTTGGGAAGAATGATCTATAGATAAGAAATATATTAGAATAAAGAAGTTGTTAGATGGATAGCAAGGTGGATTTCCTAGAATGAGATAGATCCAAGAAGTGTGAGCTTAATCAGAGGTGATAAATCCACTCTTATAGAAATAAAGATGAAAGACTTACATCAATATACAAGAAGATGAAGTACTTGAATAAAATTATAGAAAATACATAAAAGGGAATGCAAGAAGAAACAAATAATTGATAAAGGAAATAAAATAATAATAGAAATAAATGGGTCAATACTAATGTTATGTAGGTTAGGTTGGGCTCAAAAAAAAGGTGGGGTCTTTGTGAATATGACAAAAGATAAAAAGTAGAATTTGGTTAAGGTAAGAAAGTATAAATAGCTTGTTGTTATTTCCTACCACAATGACTATCAGTGGTTGGGATGATCATGGGTAGTTAAGCTAACCATCGGTGGTTGGGTGACCGTCAACAGTTGAAAGTGACCATTAGAGCTTGTTTTGGGTTCTAAGAGTGTTCTGAAAAGGGATGCAAAGTGGGTCAATAGGTGATTGGAGATATTGTTAAGGTCATGGAGTTAGAATATATTATGTAGAAGGGTTTGGTCCAGACAGAGATGTTATAAACCAAATAAACAAAACTTGAAATAAAAAATGTACCTAGTTTGTTGCTTGATGGTTGATGGTAGATTAAGAAACAATTTTAGCAAAGTAATTGTGCTTTGCCTAAATAATAATTTTGGCAAAGGTTTAGGTATTTTTCATAGCTACTTACTTGAGGAAGACTTACAAAGAAGTTTTTGATCCTAGAAGGTCTTGGTCACTTTTGGTTGATTACTTAAAAACTAAGCTCCTAGGCTCTAGATGAATGTGGATGACTCGATAATTTTTTTAACTCCCATTCCTCTCTATTATAGGCAAAAGATATGGAGGTGTAGTTTATATAAGGGGTGAAACTCATTAGAAAAATTTAATTCTTGATGCATTATCTCCTTTCATAAAATAAATTATGATGTGTTTGGGTTCACACATGGATCGAGTTTGAGTGTTTAGGTGGTAGGAAACTGATCATTGGTGGTCAGGGTGACTGTCTCTAGTCATGATGACCATTGGTGGTTAAGTGTCAAAGGTCAAATGAGGTGAAAAGGTAGGTCATGGTCATGGTCAAAGTTTGGATAATGCTCTGATCTAGGGGTGTTTCAACATCTAGAACCATCATGTGTGGTTTTCTAGTGTCTATATTTTGTATCTTTTTATTATGTAGTTTATGTCAACAAGATATAAAACCTAAAATTGATTACAAATTGAAGGTTTGGTTGCCTCAAGAATGGGAGGAGGTGTTCCCCCTCAAACTCAGAGTGGATGAGGTGAAACCAAATCAAGTGTGGGTTTGACAAGTGGTTTATGGTGAGTCATGAGGTTGGTGATAAAAGGGTTGGGTATTTGAAGTGAAAACATGCATATAAAATGGGACTAACTATGATATTCAAGATCACACATAGACTAGGTTACCATAGTTGGAAAAAATAAAGGTTAGCTTTAAAAGGACTGGTGATTAGGTTACTGGGCCACAATGTTAGGCATAGTTTATCAAATTATTCCTATCAAGTCTCTAAGATAGGTTCACTATTTTCATATGTATCTAAGGTATGAAATTATCCTAAGAAAAAAACAAATGGTTTAGTTTGCACTAGTTGGTGTAAGTTCAAATGTGCAACATGGTGATGTTGGTTAGTATAATCAAAAGGACTAAGGCAAGGTCATTGTAAAATATATGATAGTTTTGGCTAAACTGGCCAATGTCAAGGTGAACATGGTTGGTAGGGTAGGTATAGAAGGAAATCTTTAAAGGTGGGCACTAAGGTGAGTGTGCTAAAATTATGAAAAAGTGTGTGCTAAAATTATGAAAAAGTTGGCATCGTGATCATCAATGGTCAGGAGTCCTAAATATGACTATCAGTAGTCACCCTGATCATCGATGGTTAGGGATAAAACCCTAAAAGTGTATACATTTGAAAAGTGAAAAAAAGTTGTCATTTTTACTCACTTGATTTTTTACTTTTGACTCTTATGTGTACCTATATCCTTGGAATTTTGGTGAGAGTGTTGATGAGGTGGTTATTGATAGGTTGAGTGTGAGATTTATGTTGAGTTTGACTAGAGTGTTGGACTAAAGATGTAGGGTAGATAGGGGCATGATCAATAAGTGGGACCTAGGATTCCTCCTTGATGATGATCAAGGAATGAGGTAGGGGCTACATTAATTTGGTATAATAGATTGATTTGGTCATTTTGGTTGATTTTTGTTGATTTATGATTGGTTTAAGGGAAGGGTTTGGGTTTACCCTAGGTATTTAGGTTGTAGGTTGTTTTTTTTAATTTTCAAGAGAAAATGAATTTTAAACGGTGGGGTAGGTTGAGGGGGAACAATGTAGCTATTAGGTAGGTGCATTTTAAGTTGGGATGAGTTTTTAGTGTTTTATGGGTAGGTTAGGATTAGGGGTTTCCACCAAAAATCACACATAGTGACTGTCAATGGTCATACCCAACCATTGATAGTTATATCTAGCCATCGACCAAATGGGGACCTAACCATTGGTGGTCAGAGTGACCATTAGTGGTTGATCAAATAGCTAAGTTTTTTAGATGAAATCAAGTGGTGAGTGTAAAATGTTTTATGATTAGAATGGAAATGGTAGATTAGGTTTATGGTAGGTTAAAATAAAATATGAATAACTAAAAGACTAGATGTTCATATAGAGAAAATAGGTGCAACTAGGTAGGTAAAATGGGGTGAAAAGACATTAACCATGGGTAAAGGAGTTTATAAAAAACTAATTGTGTTTACTATATTGATTTTAACAAGCATAATATCAGATCTATATGTGGGATCAGGTTCATTAGATATTTATAGAGATCCATCATGGAATGATAGATGAGGATTGTGCTCACATAGAGGTAGTCAACCTCAAAGCAATAATACACTATTAGTTTGTGTTGTGAGATGCAACAATGATTGTGGCCCTCATCAAGTGATGGGATCTAAACATAAACACCTTTATCTTACCAATTAGAAAGATGAATATCTTTATATAGGATATACATAGGATCATATAACTACCCATTTAGAGGGAGCTAATATATCACATAGAGAAAAGGAGAGAGATAAGTAGATGGAACTCCTATCTGGTGAGGATTAGGCCTTTAGCAAGTGGCATGTTAAAGGATTTAGCTACATACCTTTGTATCAGATTACTAGAGATGAGTAGAGGTTGATGACTATGATGATGATGGTAATATATTACTTTGTAGTTCTAAATTCAAGTAGTGAGAGGTTTCCCTATCTATTGGTAGAGATGCTACTAGGTTACATAATGTTTGGGTGGGTGCCTATGTTATTGATTTAGATATATAAAGAGTTATGGGGGTTTATAGATCACAAGAGGTATATCATTAGTGTGGGGTTTGTGCTACACTATTGGGCCTATGAGCACATCTAGGTTATAAGACTGATGGGGTTGTCATGGGAGAGATATGCCCAAATGGACTTTATGGTGGGTTTTATGAGATGGAGGAGCAATTCATGGTCACAAGAGCTAAAGGAGGTGTATGAGACATTGATTGTTTTAGAGGGGCATTGGAGGCCCTGGTGGTTAGAGATTTGGTTTGAAGGCTATATGTCAACTTGTTGAGGTGAGCCCACTATACTAAGAACATTTTATCGATGTATATCTATAGGTAGATATTTGGGATGATAGAGTTTGAGACTAAGCTCATCCCTTTTGACAAGGTTCATAGGTAATTTGGCTTGATACAAGGGATTTTAGTTCCATTCTTGAGGTATAGGTGGGAGGATGTTGATTTTTTGCTTCTAGAGCCACAACTAATGGAGATGGTTCTTGACTATGAGGAGCTACCTACTAGAGCAAAGAATTATTACATAGGTTTTGTTGATGGCTATTCAGTGTGCTATGAAGCCCTCTATTTAGTGGCATATTTTAGATGAGATGATGGGGGAAAGTAGCCCATAGATGTGGACCCAATTGGTGGGGGTCCATAGGTACAGGTATAGGGAGGTGGCATTGATGGACAGGCAAGAGTGGTGTTATCCACTACACAAGCATAGGTCATAAATTTATAAGGGTTGGTGGATATATTATAGGGTCAACTAGTCACTATGATGGGTAAGAGGGACCAAGCTAGCGCTAAACCAATCTGTCACCTAAGAGAGAGACTTTTTGAGATAGACTAGAGTAGTAACAAAACCAATAGGTCCAATAAATACTATTGATATGCAAAGGAATATAGCCACTTTACAAGAGTTATGGTATTATGATGTGATAGTTTTCAAACATTGTCTAGTAGAACCCCAATGGGGTGAGTACATAGCTAGTTTGGTAGGTGGTGTGAGTGTGGTGACACTAGGTTAGTGGGTCACATCTACAGTGGGATAGATAGGCACATCATGAGGCTAGGAACCATATGGTAGTGGTGCCCCAGGGGCATAAGTCATGATATGATATGTATAGGTGTATATGATTTTGATACTAGAATATAAGCTGATGCAGTGAGATATATATGTTTTAAGAGAGAGATGCACATTATGACATGTATTATATTATTTTGATGAGACATGATGTATACGATGTGATGATGATATATACATGTGATTGTATGGTTCATGGTTCATAGTTTTAATGTTTATAGTTTATTATGATTACGTTTATGAGATGTAGACTCACTAGTTTAGGCATGTGATGATTATGGATGATGTTTATAATGAATGATTATACATCATTATGATGATGTGATGCTTTTTTAATATATTGATAAGATGTTTTAATTATGGCTATGATCATGGATATGTGATGTGTTTTATGATTATAGATGTGATACTTACAGTGTTGTTATGATTTATAGTTATTTTTTTGATGATATCATATAAAGTAAGTTAGTTAGTTAACAAAACTAGATGTGGGAAAGAGAAAAAAACATGAGACATATGTCTAAGTGAATACATGAACCAACTATGAGAGGGTATGGAAAAGGCATGATGCTTATTCATTGGTAAGGACTAGACAAAACTAAATTTAGATTGGCTTAAGGAACATAAACCTTTCAAATGCTTTACATTAGCATGCATTGGTTGGTAAAAAGTTGTCTTGATCACATATTGTCAAGTAAGCTCATGAATCCCTTGATTTGTAGATGGTACAAAGGGGGGTTAGGTGATAGGTGGTGTGAAGGGTAGTGTAACCTACTGGGGGTTGGTTTTCTCCTTCTATAGGTGACCTAAGAACCACAATAGATAGTCCATGTATTAATGCAAGGTGTAGACTGATCAATGTGGGAAGTCTATTGATGTTATATATGAAAGTTGATTTCAACTTTCTTAGGATAACTTGTTTTGGTTTTCATATAGGATGCTTTTATTGCTTTATTTTGATAGGTTTTTGAAGTTGATCAATGTGATAAGCCTCAAATTATTTCTTTGACAAATTTGAATTATCCATCCTTTAAGAGAGTGGTCAGAGTTTGGATTTGTTTATTTTTGTAGTTGTCCTTCAAAGGAGTAGTCTATCCTTTAATGAAATTTAGACTTTGGGTATCTATCCTTTGAGGGAGTAGTCTACATGATATATAAATTTTACCCAAGTGATATTTAGGTATCCTAGATTATTTTGATGCTAGGTTAGACGTGGGCAAGGCAACATAAGATTTGAGGCTTACCCTTATGAAGGCAAAACCTAGATCACAAAAAGGTTAATGATAGGTGAAAGGGGTGGCTTTAAGACACAATGACCATGGGATTCCATCTAATTAGGGATGAAAAGTATCCATGAGAAATATGCCATGGGTAGATCTATGGTACCCATAATTAGGATTAGGCTATGACTATGATGGTTCATCACATGGTTCTATGTTATAATTGATTGTACTCAAGGGGATAGGATGAAGGTGTAAGGAAGGTGAAAATATCATAAATCAAGGGATGAGCTTACATTAGACAAAAGGTGTGTTTGATCCTTATTTAACAAAAGAAAGGATGCATGCGTGAAGCATTGAGAGGCTCATGTTCTATTTTTCCTTCAAGAAAAGACAAAGGATAAGCTCCTAATCCATACTTATGGGTTATGATATAGGATTCAAACCAATTAAAATAAAACTTACCTCACTTTCTTTTCTCCATATTGGTCACATGTTTATTTTCCTTCATGATGATGTCTTTGATGTTGAATTCTCATTCTTTCAAGTGCTTATTATAGGCACACTTGACTCATTCTTGGTAGAAATAAAGATGTCTAAGTTTAGCTATGAAAACTCATCAAGTAGCTCAAGTCATGCTACATGATCTTGATGATAATCACTCTAAAAAATGATGTCTTTTAATGATATATAAAGAGTGATAATATAGACTTTAAGAGGTAAAACTGCATTTTCTCTAAATATTAGGGAGAAAGGGGTAGTACCTATAGAGGTTTGAATGCTAGTGTGATAGGCCCAAAAAGTGAAAGGGATGTGTAAATACCAATCTTGACCAAAAGTATTGGCCATTTTGGCTAACATATTATTTAGGGTTTTGTTAGAATCTTTGGCTTATCCATTTGCTTATGGATAGTAAGGTGAGGAAAAGCTTAACTTCATGCCAAATGTGTCACAAACACCTTGGACTTTCTTATTTTTGAAATACTTACCATTATGAATGATTATCTTATGGGGAACACTAAAATGATAGATGATATAATGATTGACGAAGTCTATTATCTTATCAACTTTAGTTGAGATAAGAGGAATAGCCTCCACCCACTTGGTGAAATACTTAGTGGTGGTGGTGATGGAATGGTGCCATTGTGAAGAATGAGGATTGATTTACCTAATGAGATATAGTCCCCATTGTGATAACATAAAAAATTCCTTAGATAATTGAAGGATATGGGCTGATGCATGATTAACTTTTTGTACTATTAACATTTATGACACCTCTTTACATAAACACAATAGTCTTGGTTGAGTGTGGGCCACTATTATCTAAGATGAAGAATACATTTAGCGACAGATAAACCAATAAAGTGTCCTCCATAGATCCCATCATGAATTTATTTGATAAAATGGGAAGCTTCATTACTATGTAATAAATGGATAAGGAGGACGTAAAAACAATAATTGTAAAGGATTCCCCCAAGTGTGGTATAATGGGAGGTACTCTAAATAAAGGCTATTTGGGCATTCCTAGAGAGGTTGGGAGGAATGATGTCAAGGTTGTGGTAGTCAAAGGTTTACTAGTACCAAATGCTTGATGGAGATTTATCCACACTAAAAATGGTAGGGAGGTTAGATTAGATATAAGATGGTGTGATAAAATGATGAATGGTGATAAAGATCTTAGAATCAGAAGGCACAAATGGGATCTGGGAAGAAAGGGAAACCATTATATATGCAAACTTGTTGGTATATCATGGAACATAATGGATAAGGTAATGATAAAAAGATGTTAAGAATACATCTACTAGGAATTTTTAATATTAGAAGACAACATTATTACATTGGTAAGATCTATTGATTTGGTTGACCATAAGTTGTGAATCACCAAAGACACTGATTATCTTAACTCCCAAGGCTAGATCAGTCTAGAGACCTATTACTAGGGCTTCAAACTTATCCATATTTTTTGTACACTCAAAATCAAGTTTTAAATAAAGAGGAAGAGGCTTGACATTAAAGAGAATGAGAATAATTATAACACCCCCACTATGTTGGAATTTTGAGCCATTGAAGAGCATGGTCTTTTGGTAGTTTATGTCTGCTTGAGAAAGAGCTATGATGAACTCATTTAGAAATGCAAGAGGAATTGATTTGTTGTTAGTGAAATGAGCTTCAACCAGATTATTTATGATAACTTACCCTTTAATATAATTTTACTAGAGGAACTCAAGGTCAAATTTAGCTAAGATCATGAGCCACTTAGCCATATGCTATTTTTGGTATGGTTTAGAGTGAATGCATTTGAATGGGCCAGTGTTGGTGATGAGAAACATTTTGTGATTGAGGAGATAATGATGAATTTTATAAGACACAAATACGAGGGTGAGGCAAAGCTTTTTGATATGGGTGTACTAAGTTTCATACTCAATAAGTTTTCAACTTATATAATAGACAACTTGCTCTTTGTTTTATTCATCACAGTGAATAGGCATTGCCCCTAAAGAATGGTCAATGGTAGATATATAAAGTTATAAGGGTTGATCCTATTTAGGAGGGATAAGAATGAGTGGATAAATTAGGTAATATTTGAGTGAATAAAAGGCTTGTTGATAGTCCTTAGTGCACTTTAAATATGTATCTTTCTTGAGAAGATGGTGAAAGGGTTAACATCTGTTTGATAACTAAGAGATGAAGTGATGGATGGATTGGAGCTTCCTTTGTAGGATATAGAGTTACTTAAGATGTGTTGGAGGTGGCATGTTGAGGATTAATTTGACTTTGGTAGGATCTACTTTGATTCCTTGAAGAGAGATAATAAATCTAAAAAGCTTTCTAGATAAGACCCTAAAAACACATTTCTTGGCATTGAGTCAAACATGAAAATGGATTAGGCACTCGAAGATAATCTTGATAAGTTTTAGATGATCCTTGAAATATTTATATTTCCCAAGGAGATCATCTACATAGTCCTCTATGATTTTATGTATGAGATCATGTAAGATGTAGGTCATCACATGTTGGTAGGTCACCCCAATGTTCTTCAAACCAAATGGCATGACCTTATAGTATAAGTTTCCCCATGGGTGATGAAATAAGTATTATGTTAATACTTAGGGGTAATAAAGATCTATTTATATCCCAAGAAACCATCTATGAGAGATAGCATCTTGTGGCTAGCTGTAAGATCAACAAATTGTTTGATGCTAGGCAAAGGGAAGTCATCCTTTGGACAAGTAAGGTTGAGGTCATGATAGTCAACATAGATTTGAAGTCCCCTTATGGGCTTGGTAATGGGAATGATATTGAAAACACATTGGTGATAGTTAATAGGTTTAATTAAATTAATAGATAAGAGGTGTTGAAGCTCCTCTTTGACTAGAAGGGTGATGTAAGGGTGCATCTTGTGAGGCTTTTACCTAATAGGCTTAGCATCAAGATAAATGATGATGTTGTGGAGAGCTATGGAAGGATTGATTTTGGTTATATATTGATAGGACAAAGTAAATTTTATGATTTTATCATGAAGGAAGGAATGGTAATCCTATTGTTTTGAGGAATCTAAGGATTGACCAATATTTACAATGTGAGGGTTATCCTGACTACCCAAGTTGACATCGATAGTGGATTCATTCAACATGGTTTGGTTTATAGGAGGAATGGATTTTTGGATAGAAAAATATCTTACACAAAGATAGGTGATAATTGAATCATCATATTGATATTAGATGGTGTAGATGGTAGGAGAATCATTTTCTACCATTTCAAGATGAATTGGATGAAAGGTTTTAGTTTGGCCTCCCTTTTGATAGGTTAGGGGGCCTAAACTAATAGTATTAGCTAAAAAAAAGTTAGAAGGGATGGTTTTAAAATCCTTATACTTTGAAAGAGATGGGTTTGATGAGGATTGAATGTCTTCCTCAATGGTGGTGATAAGTTTGGATGAATCAATGGATTCTTCTGATGGGATGAACCGAAGGCCAAAAATCTCACAAGGTTTTTGGGTTTTGATCGGAGGTAACTCATGGGGTCCATGTTCATAATGGTCAAGTCCAAATCCATTCTAGGCACACCTATTAAGGTACAATTTATCAAATTATAATTTATCCAAATAGGAAAAATTAAAGGTAAATGGTCAGGTAGAAGAGGTGGTGGAGGAATTGAGAAGGGGATGATCAAGTCCCCCATAGATGAAATTGGTTTGGTTGTTGGGAAGCCCAAAATGAATGATGGTAATAATATTAAGATTGTAACTAGGATTATGGTTAATATTACCATACTTTTGAAGAGTATGGAAGGCATACAAGGCCAAAATATGATATTCTCCTAATGAGAGACATTAAAACATAGGTTCTAAGGGGTCCTCTATGGGGATCTAAGAAGAAGGGATAGATGAGCTACTTAAAGATTTATCTATGATAGGGGTTGATTTTTTATGGGTTGGTGGTGAGGTGGATAAGAGAGGAAGAATAATTTCATTCAGTCAATATGTCATGTTATAAGATGCAAAATGACTAGGTTTAACTTATATGGTGATGACTTGATCCTCATGTTTGAGCTTGACACATCGATGCAAGGTGGATGGGACACAACTCATGGATTGGATCCAAGGGTATCTAAGTAATAAATTATATTATAAATCAACTTATATGACTTATAAAATATATGGAAGCATGTGAGGTCCCATGTGGATGTGTATGATGACTATTTCCAAGGTTGTGGTCATAGTATCATTAAAGTAATGGAGGACCATTATGGTTTCTGACATGATATTCTTTGATAACTAGATTTGGTCATAAGCATGGGAGGAGATAATATTAATACTAGATCCCCCATCAATCATCACACTTATGATGTAGGTTTGATTTATATATGCAATGATGAAGAAAGGTGGATCTAGATCCTTGGGGTGGATAAAGGGTATCTCTAAATCCTTGAAGGTGACAAGAGTGGAGAGTTGAAGATATCCAAAAAAAGCTACAATAGGTTGAGGGTCTTTGGATTAGACCTTTATAGATTTAAAAGATACTATGAATTCTTGGTGGTGATGTGGGTGAGGTGTTGATTAGTTCATATAGGTTCATCTTCACTGGTGTCTAGTGAAGCTATTTCAAAATGACTCACTAGATAGATTCAGAAGGGTTAAAGGGAGAGAACCAAAATGGATACTTTGGGATGTGGTGAATGTTAAGGTGAAGTTTATTGAGTCTTATTATAAGGTTAAGGGGCAGAAGGATATGTTTATAGAATAGACACTTTAGCCTTTCCCTTATCTTTTTACTATGCCTGAGATTGGGTGACCATATGGATAGTGTGGATGAGGGGAAGCATTAGGTTAGAAGGATACTCCAAATCCTCCTCACTCTTGGATGAGAGTACAGGGGTGGGTAAGTGTTGGATGTGTTCATTTGGTATTTAGGTTCATATTGAACTTAAGAGAGGTTCATTTGATTATAGATTTTGTCATGGATAAGTTCTTGGAGAGCTTTGTAATTCTCTATGTTATGTCTAGGTGTCCTATGGTATGATCAGATTAAACTATCATTGAGCCAAGATGGTTTAGAACTTGAAGGGTCAAAGGGTTTGATAGGTGGTAGGTTGATGAAATAATCCTATAACAACCTTTGTAAAATGGTTGAATAAGATTTAAGAAAAGGTGTTAAGGGTAATGGGCCTTTGGTTTTCAATGTGGGAGCTTTATTAAAAGTAGGCTTCACCATGGGAGTTATGGATGATAGAATATTTTTGGTAGGTTAGTTTTATTGGGTTTGTTTTGTGTTGGATGGTTTTGAGGTGGATGATTGAGATGACGAAGGTTTGGAAATAGGTGGGTAGGTAGAGGTAGATAGTTTTTTTAAGAATGATTAGGATTTTGATGTTTTGGAGGGGTAGGTAAAGGTATAATAAATGGAGGAATTTTAGCTTGGGTATTTTTGGAAATGTTTGCCTTATTGATAGAAGGATGAGCTCTTAGGATGGAATAGGGATGGGGTCCCAAGATAGAAGGTAAGAGGGAAATGAGTGGTACAATTCTATTTTTAAGTGGGAGTTTGGGTGGCTCCACCTTCTTGGTTGGTTTGGTTAAGGTTTTATTTGGTGGACCATGTGGGTTTAAATAAAACTTCGAATATGGGTGGATAAGGTTAGGAGTAGGAAGTACCCCTAAGTTATTGATAGGCTTGATTAGAGAGGTGTAAGGTGATTTGAATAATTTGGATGGAGATGGCTTACATGGTTCTTCCATGATTTTGGAAAAAATGTTTTTGATGAAGGAGTTAAGGTGATTATAGGTTTAAGGGTAGGTTTGATTGAATATGTGGTGGATGGAGGTGAGGTCAAAGGTTCATGCTTGTTTTGATATGGGAGCCCAAGACAGTGCCAAAAGGTGGCTTAATGCATATTAGGTTGAGAAGAGAATTTGATGCTTTGGACCAATACAGAGAAGGGTTTATAAATTGGTTTGGTTCCTTAGGTATTGAATTAAAAGTTAGGCCCATAGGTTTGGGTAAGGGAATGGTTTATTCACCCTTGTCCTTGGTGAAAGTTTCCAAGATTTAGGAAGATGTTTTCCCCATCGAAGGAGTAAATAATGTGATCTCTCTTTATGGAATGGTTTCCAAAGAGAGAGTGGGTGATCCAATGATGGGGGAGGAAGGTGTGATGAAAATGGTTGCATTATTTGGTATTTATATAAAAGGATTGGTGGGTATGTTTTTTATCTCATCAAGAGAAGGAAAGGAGGTGGTTGTTTCCTTTCCTTCACTTGATGAGATAACAGACATACCCAAAGGAATAAAGGGTGATTCCACCACTTCAATAAGTGAAGTAGAGAAAGAGGTAGTTGAGGTAGTGGTTTACTCAATGATAGGTTCACTGATAATTACATTAACCATATAGACCTCATGAATGCAAGATGATTATAAATAGTTGTCATCATGGCTAGGCATGATTGGAAAAAGGTTGTTAAAAGATGTTGAGTGACTGATTCAAGGATGCATTGGGATTGTCCAATGAAATTTCTCCTTTATCAATAAAGTTTTAGACAATGGTTTTTAAGGTGTTACACCTATTAACATCATGTGTAATGACCCGATGGAAAACACATAGATATTTTTCATTGTACCAATTAGGCACAAGTGAGAAACATCAAATTATTGGGGAGGTTTTATGGGGGGAAGTTGTATGATGTTAGATTTGAGAAACTTATCCAAAACTAAAGAATATGACTCCCTAATATAGTTTATTATTTTGGGTTAACCCAATTTTGATTTTGGTTTTGTTTATTGGAGGAGTTAGAGGAGTTGGTTTGGTGGGGTTGGTTAAATGGAGGTGGAGTAGTTTTAAGGGTAACCATGTTTATGGTTGCCTTTAGTTTGGTGTTAGGGTATTTATATTGGTTGGTGGTTTTGGATGGGGAATGGTCATTGGATTTGAAGATATATTTTCTATTTATTAGTTTTAACTTCCCCTCATTAATGGCTCTAATTTCTAGTTTACATGCCATGGTGAAAGCCTTATTAAAAGTTCTGAAGGTTTGAACCTATAGAGTGGAGGTAATGTGTTTGGTCAAATCCCAAGAGAAATTTTCAATAAACTTGAGTTTGGGTAAAGAGAAAGAGATCTAGTTGATAAGACCTCTCCAACGAGCTATGAAACCAGCAATTGATTCATCATCAAATTTCCTAATGGAGTAAAGGTTGGTGATGGAGACCTTCTTAGATATATTATTCAAAAATTTGTCTAAGAATGTTTGGGTGAGTTGGGAAAAGGAAAAGATGGAGTGATTATTAATATTACTATAACAATCTAATGCTGGTCTAGATAAAGACATAGGAAGGGTGCGAAGGAGAAGAGCATCATCATAGGCAATCAAGTAGCACGAATGTTGAAACATTCTTAGGTGTTATTGGTGGTCTTCCTTGCTTTGTAATTTATAAAATTTGGGTATCTCCCATTGAGGAGGGTAAGGTTAGATAGGGATGGATGGGTGAATAGGTTAATTATAGATTTGGTTGTAAGATAAGAGTTTTTGATCCCCAAAGATAGATAACTCTAGGTTGGTCATTTTATCCATCAACATTTTGACCAAATTTATTTAGGGTTGGGGAGTTCCATAATTGTGTGGTAAGTTTTGTTGTGTTTGGGTGGATGTAATATATGGATAACTAGTATAAGGTTAAGAAGATGAAACATGTTGGTATATGGTAATTAAGGGTTGGGATGATGCCACATAAGGGTTAATAGGCATAAGAGAATGGGTAGAAGGTGCCACATATGGGTTAATAGACAAAAAAGGTTAGGTGGAAGATGGAGATATGTATCCTTGTGGATTAGGAACATAGCATGGGTAGGGTGTCATAGGTATTTGTTGAGGGGTTGATGTGGGCTAGTTTAGAGGTATGATCATATTGATAGATTAGGGAATTGATATGAATTGGGTTGAAGGCATGGATGGGTTAACTTTTTGGTGGTGAGTGGTAACTCTGATGATGATAAGTCGAAGAGTAGAAGGTATAGAAAGCACCACATTTTGAAGAGTGGTGAAAATTGATGGGTTGGTAGTGATAAGGGGAGTAGTGTTAATATGGGTGGAATATATCCCCATGGTGGGTGGATAATGGGTAACAAAAGGTGAGGTTATTCCTATGTTGGAGGGGTTGTTGGTTGATGTAAGGGGTGTTTCATTATTGGTTGGATTGTTTGATTGAGTTTGGATGGAGGTAGTGGATAGGCTATTGGTAGAGGAATATGTTTTAGTGATCATAGGTTGGGTATAGGTATTAAAAATAAAGGTATCTACCATAAGATGGGGAGGCATCTCATAAGGTGGATCACTAGGAGGAATCAAAGTATGGGTGTAGTTAGACAAGTTGTTGAGGTAATGTTGGAGGGCCACAGGGTTGTTATCAAGGAAGGTGGTGAAATATGAATCACCTTGAAAAACTATCCAAGGTATGGTAGGTGGTATAATTATGGGGATAACCCTCAACATCCAAAGTATACTCCATGGAGGAAGAAGTAGAGGAAGGTAGCTCTTGGTTGGTTTGGTTCTTCAACTATTATCTAGTAAAAACATATGAGGAATAGAAAGGAATAAAAGAAAGCTCAAAAATAAAACACAAAGAAAATGAAAGAAAAATATATCAAGGCAATCAAAAACATACACTAAAGTGTGTTTAAAATCTTATGGTACCTTTTATCTCCCTTTTGGCTTATGCCTTAGTTAGAAAGTGTGAATAAGTACTTGGTTTGTAGAATAGGTACTAGAAAAGAAGTCTATGGTTGGTTTCAAGTGTTTAAATCTCTCAAAATAATATATGTTGGAAATAAATATGTGGTTTGGTATTGGGGCATACCTTCTCACTTTAGACACTACAATGATAAGAGTGTCGGGTGCTTATCCAATATATACTAATTTAAAAAGTTTAGACTCAACTAGAGAGCTAAGTTTTGGTTTCTCTTCTTGGTAATGACCTCTAAGTAAGATAGTCAAAGGGTGAAGGTGATATAATAGGAAATGAAACCATAGTTAGGCCTTATGTAAATTATTATGATGTTTTGATTGATTTAAGTTTTTTGGTATGGTCTGTGATAAAGAACTGAAGCTATGATTGAATTACTTTAGCCTTTAATTTTAACTATGTGAGTTAAACATGCAAGCAATCACTATATGTAAGCTTATTTTATACCCAAAATAAATTTGGATTTATTTATATGAACATATAATAAGGAATAAAATGGGAACCTAGATGCTACTAAGTCCCATCAGGCATGCCAAAATGTTTCTTTCCATTTTAATTTATTTTTTAGTTAAAGAATAAGTAAGAAACTAAATATGGGTATGGTAGAACAACCTATTTATTTATGCTAGCATGATATAGATGATTTTGAAGGGCTCCTTTTTGTATTGGGAATAGTGACCTATAGATAAGAAAGATACTAGAACAAAGGGGTTGTTAGATGGATTGCCTAGCATGAGCTAGATCCAGGAAGTGTGAGCTTACTAGGAGGTTGTTAATCCACTCTTATAGAATAGTTAAGTTAAAATAAATAAATATGAATTCATTTAATCAAATGATAGAAAAGATTGAAATTTAATTCAAGAAGAAGTAAATTCTTGGTAAAGGAAATAAACTAATTACAATAATTAGTGGGTCAATACTAATTTTAAATAAGTCAAGTTGGGTTCAAAAAATAGGCGGGGTCTTTATGAATAGGAAAAAAGATAGAAAGTGGAATTTGGTTGAGGGTAAGTAGGTATAAATAGCTTGTTTTTATTTCCTACCATATTAATTATTTGTGATTGGGATGACCATTGGTAGTTAAGATGACCGTCAATGGTTGGGTGACCGTCAGTGTTTGAAGGTGACCATCAGCAGTTGTTATGGGTTCTAAGGGTGTTATTAAAATGGATGTAGAGTGGGTCAATAAGATATTGGATATATATTTAAGGTCAGAGGGTCAGAAAATATTATACATAAGGGTCTAGCTCAAGTAGAAATGTCAAAAACCAAATAAATAAAACTTGAAATATGAAATGTACCTAATTTATTATTTTATGGTTGATGGCAAACTAAGAAATAATTTTGGTAGAGTAACATTAATTTTCTTGAATAATTCGGGTCTCTATTGTAGCTACTACCTTATTGGAGGAAGACTTATAAACAATTTCTTGATGCTAGAAGCTCCTGATGACTATTGATTGATAGCTTGATTTCTTGATTACTAAATTCTTGGGTCTTTGGATAAATGTGGATGAATTGATCCTTTTGTCACCTCCTTCTCCTCTCTCTTATAGGTAAAAGAGATGGAGGTGTAGGTTATAGAAGGGGTGAAACTCATTACAAAAATTTAACTATTGATTCATTATCTTGATGCATGAATTCAATTGTGATGTGTTTGGGTTCACACACAGACTGAGTTTAAGTGTTCAGGTGGTAGTGACCTGACCATCAATGTTCAGGGTGGCCATCAATGGTCATGGTGGCCATCAATGGTCAGGGTGACCATCGATGGTCATGGTGACCATTGGTAGTCATGGTGACCATCAAAAGTCATGGTGACCATTGATGGTTATGGTGGCCATTGACAGATGAGTGTATAATGTCAAGTGGGGTGAAAAGGCAGGTTATTGAGTTAGTTTAGCTAGTTATCTAGCTTGACTCAAGGTCATGGTTAGAGGTTGGGTAATCGTTTGATCTAGGGGTATTTTGATAGAAACATCATGTGTAATTTTATAGTGTCTACAACACTAATCAAAGCACATATGTTGTTCTTAAAACCATAAATATTCATAAAATCTCAAAGTATTCATAGAGTAACACAATTATTTGATTATCATTTATTACAACTTATCAATGATCAATTTCTTATGGGTCCTATTATAATAGTTTAGGTGACTCTATTGTTATTGAAACCATTAAATTTCCTATAAAGTTAAAAATAATCATGGGATAATATCATTGATCAATTTTCATATATTCTAGCATAGTAATGACTAATTTTTGACTTGTCCTAATGTATCAGGTGACTCTATTTTTCTCAAAACCATTTTAGTTACTGATGGGCTCATAATCACCACAAATTTAAGTAATTGATTTTAAATTATTGATGATCAGAAATATATGTCATTAGTTGGTTTTATAATTATCCTAATGTAAAAATTAAGTGAATATATTTTTATTAGAACCATTTCAGTTCTTTATGGGCTCATAATTATCACAAATTTACACAATTGATTTTAATCAATAATTATGAAAATTCTATGTCATTGACATTTGCATATGGAATGTGTGATAAATGAAATTTTTTGGAAAATTAAAATAATATATAGTATTTATACTTAAAAAAGTATAACTTATAACATCAACTGTTAATGAACTATTTCATTTGAGTGTTAATTTTGATGAGTAATTTTCATTTATTCCTCCTGAGAATTGACTAATTTATATTGGGTCATAATGCACCATTATAGGTGGCTATGTTGTTACATAAATAATTTTAATTCTTGATAAAGATAAAATACATGTGGATAAATACCATAAATCAATGTTCCTTTATTACACCTAAGTAATGACTAGTTTTTGATAAGTCCTAATGCACCACTACGGGTGACTATGTTATTCTTGGAAATGTTTTGGTTCCCAATGAGGAAAAAAATCCCCATGGATTAAAACCATATATTAATGATTATTTATTAACCTTGATAAATTATTAGTCTTTGAAGGGTCCTAATTCATTGATGCAGTGAATATTTTGTGCCAAGAACCATTTTGGTTCTTGGCATGTAGATAATTTCCATGAATTTTAATTATTCATTATACTTAAATTTTGACTATTAATTATTTTTATGGCATCCATTCTATGTTATGGAATTTAAGACAATAATTTTGCTAGTGTAGTATGGATATAAGTTTAGATAGATCAAAAAAATCATTGGAACTAAAGTTTTGATAGAATTATATATTGAAAATGTGTCTTATAGAAGAGATGATATAGGCATACTCTAGTAATCCAACATAAATAACATAATATATCTAAAAATAGTTCGGAGCCAAAAATTTTGGCACTCCATAATAAATTTTTAGATTAAGTGGCAATTTAATATATCAAAGAAATTCATCACTTAAGTCTTAATTTTGTAAAACAAAAGATGACTAGAAGTATTATTTTACCACATAATGTTTACTTGTCTTTACATTTAATTAAACCTGCTTGGATTTAATGTGAATTTATTAAGAAAAAAACACTAAATTAAAACCAAAATTTGCTTACTAGGTCAAACATTTAATTTGATTTTGGGGATAAAATAGATTTAAAAATAAAATAAATGAAATAGTCATATTAATATTATCCAGATTTTATTTAATTTTATATAACCATGATTGTCTTAATATTTCATTGCTTTATGAAATAGATTTTAGAATATATAATAATGTATCTAATATCTTTAGTCTAAGATTAATTCATATGGTAACATACCCTATGGCATCCTCAATGAATAGTAAAATTTGGAACTAATTTGAATATACCATACACATACTATTCGGTGAGGATGCCATAGGGCATATTATCATATGAATTAATATTTGACCAAAGATATTAGATATATTATTATATATTATGAAAGCTATTTCACAAAGAAATGAAATATTGAGACAATCATGATTATAAATAAATAAATAAAATATGGATAACCTTAATATGACTATTTCATTTATTTTATTTTCAATTTTTAGTTTTAAATTTATATAATCCCAAAAATCTAATTAAATGTTTGAGTTATTAAGCAAAATTTGTTCCTAATTTAGTGTTTTTTCTCAATAATTTCACATTAAATCTAAGTAGGGATAATTAAATGTAATGACATGTAAACATTATGTTGTAATTTAATATTTCTAGTTATCTTTTTTTAGAAAATTGAGATTTAAGTGATTAATTTCTTTGATATATTAAAATTTCACTTAATCTAAAAATTTTATTTGGAGTGCCAAACGTTTTGGCTCCAAAATATTTTTAGATATATCATGTTCTTTATGTTGATTTAATAGAGCATACCTATATAATCCTTTCCATAAGACATGTTTTCAATAGATAATTCCATCAAAACTTAAGTTCTAATGATTTTTTTGATCTGGCTAAATCTATATCCATACTTTACTAGCAAAATTATTGACTATTTCAAGTGATGACTATTCCATTTATATGTCTATACTTTTTCTAGGTGATGACTTTTGACTAGAGCATGGACCAATTTGGAACACAATTTGAAGAAAAAATACCCATGTGATTTATTAACTAGTTGAATACCGAATATTACCATATGCATACCAACTATTTCAAATAATGGCCACCACTAGCTTCAAGAATAACCAATGGTCATTAATGGCCCTACTAATCAAACTAATATGCATTTATTAAGAATTGAACCTAGGTGAAACAACCAAACCACTTTAAAAACTCAATCACATCTCATTGGAAATGTATATGTCTATATTAATAACTAAATTAAAAAAAATAGGATTTATGATATGTTAAATTATTTTATCCACATAATTGAGTTCCTTAGATAATTTCATAATTTTGGCTCGAGATTGTATTGAATCGACATACTTTTTTTATTAATATATTATTTTGGCTCCAAATAGTCTCGACATTAGATAATTGTGGCTTATAAATATTTTGGTTATGTAGTGTGTCTAATTATAATACTTTTTAATATATAACTTAACAATTAATACATGTGCAACAATAATAATAGAAGACTAATTTAGATTAAAAATTTAATAATACAGTCTTTTATTTGACATTATTTATTTGATTATAGAAAATAATGGCTCATATTGGCCACAACTCATTTAGAGAGATCCCATTCATTTATGGATATATTAATTTGGAGAGAAGATATGAGGAATTGTTTGTTGATATTTATTATATAGATAACTACCACAATGATTGATGGTTGTTTCATTAAATATTAGGGACACATGAAGTAGTCAAAATTATATTAAGTATGAAATCTATTTTTAAACATTTTGTTTTAGTTGAAGTTTAATATAAATAACTCTAAGCATTCATGTCATGTCATTAAAATGGATTTATAATTGACATTGTATTAAAAAAGTGGCGTGGTTCATTCTGCTAAATTCTAGAAGGATTCTTGTTATTCTTATGGTTAGAAAATTGAATCTTATCTAGATTTAGAGAGATTTGGTATAGAAAATAGTTAAAATATTTGAAATGGAATTGTGATTGTGTTTAAAAATGTTTATTGATATGGATTTACTTCCTTTATTTCTCACCACTTGAATATGGATAAGAAATTTACTAAAATAACATTCCATGTAGAAATGCTTACATTTATGAGGAAAAAACTAGCCACTCTAGAAAAAATATATCAAATGATAGTTTTATGAATTAAAATTGTTAGCCTAAAAAAAGACTATTTTAGAACATGTTGAGAAAGAGTTTTAAAATAGTGATTCTTCAATAACTCATGATATTAATTTTTTTAATTGATAAATATTTTAAGATTACAATTGAGCATTTCCACCTCAAATTCTAAATACTAATTCCAATCTCTTGAAATAGATGGTGTTTAAAATTTGGTTAACTTAATGCTATGTAACCTCGTACCTCTTCAAATTGATGTAATAGTGTTACCTTTTAATAAAACCACTAGTGATATCATAATTATAGATTTAGATATATACTTGTATGACACTTGAATGCATTTTTATATTATTGATGGACAGTATACCATAAAAACACAAAAGAATATTTTGGAAAACTCTATTTTTATGTCTGTGCATGAAAAGATGAAACATAGGTCTGATCATATTTTATTATCAATGAGCACAACTTATTAGATAATTAAACTTTGTAAGCAACATAACATTTTGAATAATGTATAGGTTTATATAATATTTATTAGCCATCTATATAAATCAAGCTCAACCTGGATCATATAGAGAAGACCACATCACATTGGTACTAGCCATGAAAAGGTAGAAAATTTAAAGGTATTTAATATTTATGATTTTTAATTGACATAGTATTACTAGATTCAAACAAATTTCTTACCCATTTGTTCTTATGTTTTGAAATATGATTTTGGAAATGAAATATTAAATATTTTGGAGAAATAAAAAAGAGACAGCTTGAATGTCAAGCTATTATTTCTCCTCTTTCCAAATGATATATGTTAAAAATGGGTGATGTGTTTTAAACTCTATAAAATTGTTGGGATTACATTTTATCCAAAAAAAATTTATGATCTAGATTTCAACTTAAATTATCTTGACAATATAACAAAAAATATTTTTAGACTAACAAGGGGATTATATTTAAAAGATACACACACACACACACACACACACTTGAAGATGAATTTATACATGGAGAAATTTTGATAAAATCAATCCTTGAACCTAGTTTAAAATCAAAAACATTAAAAGATTTATGAAAAATAATAAAAAGAGGATATATCTGCAAAGATAAAAATTGACTATTTCAAGTTGTAAATCCCAAAATAAATTAAGTTGATAGAGTTTACTAAATTTAATGTTGTGTAAAATTTATATACAAAATAAGGAAACTTTGATTATATTTTTCATGAGTTTGAAGGATGGAAAATAAAATGTAAAATAAAAAATATTAATATAGGGAAGGAGAGTACTAATAAAAATAGATGAATAAATAAAAACTTCAAAGGATGCTAAACCCCTTCTAAAAATATGTATCTGGGCTTTCATTAATAGAAATCAGAAAAGGGATAAATATACATAAGAGTTCACATGAAAAAATTATATTATAGTTTATTTGGGTATAAATTTGATAGTATTAAAAATCCATCTCCTTATCCTTAAGCAATTCTTGTTTATTTTTATCATGTAGTAAAAAAATTACAGAAAGTGATATTACATATCTACTCACTTATAGGGTTATAATTCCTTGGTTTATGTTTGTATCATTCTTGTCCCCATGGTTTAAGTACACTTATTTCATATAAGTGTTCACAACTATGTATAAAGTGTTAACAAAATGAATGAAATAATTTTATATCTTATAAAATTCTAAGTGATGAAGATGAGTTTAATGGATTATCGATGATTTCTAGGATTTATGGCATTAATACTGTAGAAAAATATTAGAGGAAGAGGTGTCCACACAATTTTTCTCATCACATATAGATCCCTTGGATATTATGTGACCAATGGATATTTGGATTTTCTTATTAGAGCATCCATTTTAGTTTGAGAGATCAATGCATTTTTTGGAGGATGTGACTAATAGATTCAATATAAACTCATATCATTATCTAATTATATATGTTGGGACAAATGTATTTCAAGAAATATAAAATTAAAAATATATTTAGTAATATATATGGTGGGAAATATGTTAAAACATTACTAAAATATATGATAGGGAATCAATGTGAGACCCTAAAACTAAATTCAAATGACTCTTACAAAATATTCCCACATATTATTAATAAGATAGTTTTCATTGTTTGATTATCTATTATAAATGATTAAGCCATTGCAATAAATAATGTACTTAAATGAATAAATATCCCAAGGAATAATGTCAAATTAAAACCTAACATAAATAAATACCTCTATTGAACAACATGCTAACATGACTAAAAACCCAAAAGATTGTTAAAAATATACACAATTGCTAGTGATGTTAATAGAAAAATTATATCAAAGTAAACCATATAAATTGAAATTTTCATATCCCAATCAAATATTTAAAACTAATTACTAATTTTCTTATTTAATTTTTATATTTTCAATTATTTTCTACTATCAATATTATTATTTTCTATAGTGAGTCCCAAAAAACTCATTTTTATTCTCAATTTAGTTGGTTTTATAATACATAAATATAATTTAAAAAAGAAATAAATGTTCCAAAAAAACAAATAACTTTAAACTAATAATTTTAGACACCCTATTTTGAATTATTTCATCTATGAAATTTCAAATTGCATTTAAGACTTTTCATGATACAAATAACAATGCAAAAAAATTATATAAAAAATTATAAAAAAATCTAAATTGGAGGAGCATCCTCTATTATTTTTGGGATTAGATCATTTTGATTGAAAAATATGAAACTTGTATTAATAATTTAGATATAGTTTGGATTGATGCTCAATTTCCTTATAATGCTAAAAGCACTACTATAGTCTATTTTATCAAAAATGTTTTATTGAATATAATTTTATTGTATCCATAAAGGTCATGTTATAAACCAAGTTTTCACCCTAAGTAAGGCTACTCTAGTATCCTTAAGTTTTGAATAACATTGAAACACATCATATGTTGTGACTGACAATTCATAGAGGTGAATCGCTAGGATAAAGCTCTAGTTCCCTTGCACAACACCTACAACTAACCATTAACCTAATTAAATTGAAGGAAAAGGGATAAAATGAAATTAAACACTAATATAATGGAGGTGATGCACAAATATAAACTCCACAATCCTACTTAAACCTATACTATGAAAGACAACTTTCAAAACTAATCTCAAAAGCCAAGGTTCTCCTAACAAAAGTGTTTCAACATGAAGGTAGAATGCAATGTATTTCTCAAGGTAGATGAATAATAGGTTTGATCATAGAAACTAATAGCATTATTCACATTTAAATACACACAAATAAATAAATTAAACATCATGTGACTTGTTAGAAGGCATATTACTTCCACAAATCATGAAAAAGTGAGATGAACAGAAGGAAAGACAACTATCACTTGTCATTAAACCATAGACTACTTTAAACTTATGAAAGAATTTAAGAAAATAAACTAGATTGAAATATTTATTCTAAAAGAAAAAATAAATATTCAAATTATCATAGCTTTTCCATACCAAATTTGGATGTCATACAATGCCAAAAGAGGGAGCTTATATAGAGAAATAAGGAAGAGGGAGAGGGGTGTGGAAGAGGGAGATTACCAAGTGTCCACATGAGTTACAAACAACAAGGGAGCTAGATAATAGTATAAAAAGGTACATAAAATAAATTTTTCCTCCTATAAAGGTGATTCATCATCCAAGTGTCATAAAATTTAGATTACTTGCTCGACACCTTGGTCATCTTCTTCAAAACTACCCTTCTTTGCATGTGAAAAGTGACAAATGGAATTTTTCATCATAAAATAATAATGAATTCCTTAAAACCTTATATTATAAACTTATAATTAATTTTTAAACTCCTTTTCTCTAACATTTCATGGGCAATCATCACATAAATCCTTGGATGTCAAGAAACTCCTTGGTCTACTATGCCTAGCTTTGTCAAAATGACTCAAATTTTGATTTTAAATTAATAAAAGAACTCTATCTCTATTAAAATCATTAAAATAACTTATCAAACCTAAATCAATTCATTTTGGTTCATGTAATAACTCCCAAGACTCCATCTTGAACCTTTTTCTTTCATTTAGCCTCAAATCTTTATAGCCTTAAAAATATGTAAACATCATTATGTAGGATATTTTATAGGTATTAATGACAAAATAAGTACATATTTTAGGACCCAATATGTATTTTCAACTCCATGACAAATTTTAGATCTTGAGAGTGAATGGAAGTATCTTTTTATGATGTTCTCTTCCCCCAATTAGGCCTCCTTGCCTAGAAGATTGAGTTTCTACTCCATAATTATCCCAAAAGTGTGAAATTACCAAAAATAATGTGATTAAATTTAAAAAACCTATAAAAACTCACCATAAAAAAGTTTAGGTCCTAAGACCTTGTGTAAGTGTGAGAACCATGAAATGGTCTCAAAATCTAGTCTTTTTTTAACTTGTTTAAGACTACCTTGAAAAAATAGGATTATTTGATCACTTATAGGGTGTATTGTATGTATTTTTGGGATTTTAAAGTTATAATAAATCAAAAATAACCCTCCATAATATTTTTCAAATGTTTAATTTCTCAAAAACTTGTAAAACACCTAAAAACCTTACAAAATAAGACATTAAATGTAGTCTATATGGTTACAAGTACAAAAAAAGTACATGGAAAGAATATAATTAGAGTGAAAAAAATATTTAGGATTTATATAATCAATTCGAGTCATTTAATGTAATTTATAGGTCCATCTCTCTCAACTATTCATTACTATGATTTTAGGAGGGTTTAGAGTGAATTAGATTATTAACGATTCTTCATAAACCTTGGATACTTAATCACTGAACCAATGCCACAAATATCAAGTATAAAAATCTAATAAACATTACCTAGGTTATTATGTTACCATGCATATCCTCCATACATTTCTAAATGCAATAATTTGGTCTTTAGGTCTCAAATATGCCATTAGAGAGGGGTTTGCATTCTTACCCTTTATTCATGAAGGTTAATAGCCTAAACTAGAAACCAATGATAGAATTATATAGTGTAAGGGAATAATTACCATATATTCAAGTATTTTTTCCAATGCATTAGGCTCATGATCTTACCAAGAAATAGAAATTTGATTTTGAGTTGCAATCCTACATTTAGAGAGCTTGAGGAGGTCTCAAAGGCCTCAAAGGCACTTTCCTTATTTTACACTATTTTTGGATGATATTTTAGGGTTTTTGATAATTTTATGAACTTATAAAAGTCTTTATACCCTCACTTTACCCCCAATAATCCACCTTTATGATTATTTCACATACAAGCCAATGGAAATTTGGTCTTAGGTTTGTTAGGCCTAAATATAATTTTCAACATCTCCTCACTTATGATGAATATAAGGACTATATGGATGATGTAACAAAATCATAGAATAATTTTCATGTTTCTCTTCTTCATACAAGCCTCCCTTCTTTCAAACCTAGTGAACACCTTTACTTAACATGGCAATCCTGTAGGTGATGGATTGACTATACGTACAAGGTTGGAGTGAATTTGGTTTTTAGATTACTTTTTTTTATCATCCTTTGAGTCCTTTGAGTTTAAATGACCTCATTAAGTTGTATGTCCACCTAGACTAAACTCAAATTCTATATATGTTCACTATGTTTTATCTCTAAACTTGAAACTAGCCTACTTCTCTAAACAAACCTTTAGATGGTCATTAGGATAGTCTAAATAAATTTTGGATTTTAGGACTTAAATTACACATAATTGAAAATTTCAATGTTTTTTTATATACTATTGAAATTTTGAAACATTCTCATATTTCTCAAAACCCTAAACTTTCACAAACACACACTTGTTCCTTACACCTTCTCAAAGTATGAATATATGTGGTCATTGGATAAAAACATGAACATGAAGTTTGAGAATTAGTCTTCTTAACTAATCTATAAACATTTTGAGAGTGAATAACCTCATTTAAATCTCTTTTAATTACTACACAATTTTTATCAACCTTTTTTTATCATTATACAAACTTTTCCCCTTACCTTCATACACATATATATGTATGAGTATTAAATCTGTAGACCCAGTCAACTCAACTCTCTCTTGGATTTCAAATGATTATGTGTCTTCATTGGCCCTCTAATTATATAGACTAATAATAACATCTTCTTAAGTATTTTAAACCATGAGATTATGTCAACTCATGTCCTCTTGATTTTGTTTTCCCAATAGTCCTGTAGACTTCAACTAAACACTATGCCATTTCAAATTTTCCCATTTGTATGTATGGCATATGCAAAGTTAGGTAGTGTACAAGACATGCATATAAATTAGAGTCTCTTTATTCATTCATGTTCCTGATGATTCAAAGTGATTTTTCAATATAAAATGAATGTTTATTAGGTATATCAGGTATCTCCATGGATTAAACACCTATATCATGAGACTTATGACCCATGGATGCTCACTTACAAGTTTATAGACCTATAAGTGATTAAAACACTTTCCAACCTAAGTTGAGATTACATGTTTGTAATTTATTCTTAATTTATTATACCTTAAATGTTTCAAAGGTTCTCTCACATGCTACAATTAATTTCTCACTATCACTAAATCTAGGTTTAGTAGTCAAACCTATAGAAAATTGTTCATGAACTGTAAAATACTTTGAAAGAGTGAGAAACATGATACCTATTGAAGGGTTATCCATAAAGAGCTAATTATAAAAGGATTTATTATATGAATATTTTTTTAATGATATATTTTACATAAATTATGGATAACCTAAACCTTTTTAGGCTGATGAAAATTAAAAAAACCAAAACACTTTCAACAAGGGTGATATGTTCAACATGCTTGAGGTACTCATTTCCTTGATGAATACACCTCATGACGTTGAGTTGATTTATGAAAATATAATTAAAATGACTAATTTTATGTATAAAAATATCCCAAAAAATATATTCTTCTCCATCAAACTCGATAATGAATAAACATGAGTAAAAAAAAACCTTGCTTGAATGAACAAGACATATTGACCTCCCTATAGTCTTAATTATTGTTCATAAAGTATATATAATGAATATTTAAAATAATTCCACAAAATAGAATACTAATAGGACTCCAAAAAGTTACTAAAGTTTTATCTTCCAACTTTCTCTCTTGTAGCTATACCATGCATTTGAATTTTGTTTTTCTAAGCTTGTGAAGGCAGTGATGGAGAAGAGAGAGAGATTTATATACATCTTTGAGACCTGATACTTTATCCAAATATTTAATATAACTTTTTAAATCTAAATAGACTATTTAAAACTATTTTCACCTAAAAATATATCTTTCAAGTTTGTATAAGTGCCCATAATTGCCTAAAAAGGAGTATTTATCTCAATTTAAGCATTGAACTACAAGATTCATTAGGTTATGACCATATCTAACACTTATATGAAATAAATTATGTTATATAACTTCTTTAAATATTTTTAATTAAGAGTGTTATGTATAATTCATCAACTTTGGCCTCAAAAATGGTGACTAAAAAACTTTGGAACATATAACAACATGATAAGAGGTTAATACATGGTAATATGACTTTTAATACATAAATACAACCTCATTTTATGACTCAAATTCATGTTAAAATTATAAAACACATGACAACACATTGAATCATAGATGACCTTGAGACTATATAAGTACATGTGAGACCAAAACTCAAATAATACTAATCAATGACTAATGTGACCATATGAAGACCATTACAGGACCACTACAAGACCATCAAAACTATATAAAAGTTTTAATAACCCTATGAATAAGTTTCATCCTATATGGGTTGACCATGTGCACTTGGGTTCAAAATTTGTCAACAAATTAGTGATTCATAGGGTGTAGCATGCCTATAATACTAATAGATGAGTGGCCTTATCCTTCCATTGGGAGATGGAGTCACTTTTATACTAAAATTAAAACTAAAATTCCTCTAAAAAATTCAAACTTAGACCAAACCACACAAAAATAATCAAACACATTATGCTAAAGGCATTTAGGGAAGACACATAACCAGAAACTCACACAAAATAACACAGCTAACCTATTATGTACAAGACCTAAAAAACATGTCTAAAGTGGTGAAATAATTCCTCTTAGTTTAAATAGGATAAAAAATAATGTTTCTAAAATCTTAGTTACTCGATGATATCAAATCACCATATGATGAATGTTTGTCAATGAAAACTTGCTTATGAAGGTGGTCAAATGACTTACCATTCTTGAAGCCTCTAGTAGATGTAAGTGTATCATTTAGGATTCTTTTTAATTATCATTTTAGATCTCCTTTAGGCTTGTTTGACATTACAACCTTCTTGGTCTCTTCTATGTTCACTTGATGCTTCCAAATCTACTCTTTAGGAATCATGAGACTCTTCCCAAATTCTCCTTAATTTGAACTATGATGTGTTTGATGTCTTAAATTACCAATATTGTCTTATTATTTATCAAATACATAAGTGAATCAAGATCAACTTGATGTCTATGTTTCTTCTTAATCTCACAAAAATTTCCTTGACCTAGTCACATTCCTCTAAGGCTACCTTATGCTTGATTTATATTTCACATTCTTCTTTGTGTTCATTAGGTCCATTATATACCTCAATATCAAGCCCATATCTATTTTTTAAAATAGCAAGACCACTTACTTCTTCAAATTCTTTCATTATGTAATGGAAATTCTACCATAAATAATCATGTCCTTCTTGAGTTTCATATTCATGAATCTCTTCTTCTTTGGTAGGAAAAATTGCATCTTCTTTTTGACTATCATGATCTAACACACTTGGGACATCATCATCATCATCCATATGTAGAAAATAATTTCCCCATGAAGCTTATTGAAAATAATCATTAGAACTTACCTCAAGTAACTCATAACTTTCTATGTGAATGATATATGTTCACATACCTATCTTTTCAATGAGTTTGTATGGATAAAAACCATAATGATCAACTCCCCACTCATCAAGGTAGAGATCAACAATTCCATCAATAGGTGTCAAATGTTTTTGGTCTCTATTATGGTATTCCTCTTCATTAATAGTGAAGTTCATGTTCAATGTGTTAGGTACATAGAGATCCACATGAAATTTATCTAAAGGTTTAAACTTGATAGATACCTTATCACAATAACTAGTACTAAATGCCATATAGGACCAATATAAAGTCAATTACTCCCAATCTTGGCAATAAAGTCCCTTAACAATCAAAGGGAAAATTGAGGTGGCATATATACAACCACAACATATTGAGAGATAGAGAATGTATAATAAGCATGAAGAGTGAGATAAAAACCTTTGATGATGATAACTATTTTGGTAGTTGATCTTGTTGTAAGACCTCCCTAAAGTGTGATTCATACTTCAAATTCAACTTGTTAACTACTTGTTTGGGCATGACTGATGTGTTTGATCCACTATCAATCAAAAAATTATATAACAATGAGTCTCCAATGATGATGGAGAGATAAAATATAGGAGGTTTATTTCGTATTTTATTTTTTATTAAATTCCCATCCCTAGTCTTCAATTCATTTATCAAAACTACTACTCTTTCGTTAGGTTACCTAGGTGTTGCATTGAGCTTGAAGAGATTATTTTTGATCAGGTCTCTGTCTAGGAATAGACAATGTATCCAACATTGGGATACTTATATGGACCTTATTTATGTACTCAATGTTAGAGATATAATCACTAGCAAGGTGAATTAGTGAGCCTAGAAAATCTAGCTTCAATTTCAATCCTTTCAAATCTTAATCGATTATGATAATCATTCATGAGGCATACACATCATTCATAGAAATGAGCAAGAGAGGCAATGCAAGATCAGTTACATAACAATTTACATATGTGGGAAACCATATTGGGGAGAAAACCTACTAGAAACTAAAATTGGACTACTATCCTATAATAAAAAGAACCAATTTAGACTAGTTGTAACTAATCAAGGAACTATAATCCCTATTTAGTGAGACTACAATCCCATAAGGTGATATAACACCTATCTAATTGAGCTTCAAAAACAACTAGAATTTTATAAATTTTCACCTTGAAAGGAGGATGAAAAAACTTTATATGATGTAAAAAATAACACCTAATAACACATCCACCTATGAAATGATGTCTTCAACACCTGATGATGGACCTCTAATTATCACTCTTTACCTTTGCTCATACTGAAACAACAAGAGTACTATTCTGCCAATAAAATTATGACTTATAGGTCATATAAATAATCTTAAATATATTCTTCTCTTCAACTCATACATGGGGTAATCTACCCCTCCTTCACTCCACTATTCACACACACAAGCCTCTCTCAAAACTCTCTGAAGTCTCTCACTCAAGTCTTGAAACCATAATCTTTGGTTCCACTATTTATAGAGCATACATTATAATCAATACCTTGGTCAGCCATTAGTAATGACTTATCCCTTAAGGTAAATCTCACATGAAAACGTATCTCAATACAATATTCATATGTTGGTCATAACATCTATGGGTCACCCTTAAGTAGCTACACCTTTCAATTAGGCCCTTATAGCTCTTATAGGTCTCATGAAGACCTATTCACCCATTTATCACTTAATTAATAAAAATAATAAGATATGACAACTTTAAATTACATGGGTGCACTCATTATTTCCACTTAAACATCCTCAAATGATCAAATTCAACTTTTCTCACCTCTACAAATGCTCAAACAACTCAAACACTAACCTGGTGCATAAGAACATCATGAACAAATACACAATCAACTTCTTAATATTTTTTCATATTATATATGAATGTGCAAACCTCAATACTACACATAAATTGTCCTTATGGAGTATACAACACTCCTTAATAGATAATTCATAATCAAACATCAAAATATGTTAGAATGAGCTCAATTACCCTTCTCAAGTTACTTGCAGAACATAACTGAACACTCAATCAGCTTTGGAGTTAAATATCTTTGAATATACATAAAATTATACCTTAAAATTTATATTTGTGTAATAAAATTGGAGTCTTATATAATTTTTATTTTTACACCATGAGAAAATTCTATGTATATCAAAAGATATGTCCCAAAGACCAGACATTGATATTTCCTTTACAAATTCAAATATTCAAATGCAAATGGTCATAGTTAATCTTTGAGCACTATGCTCACATCTTGTGTTTTCTCAAATTTTTACTAATATTTTACCATAAATATTTTATTATATTTAACTCATATGGAACTAATGCAAAACATTAAACTTTGAACATGTTGACTTCATCTCATGTAATCTGGCAATTTTGACTCACTGCACATTGTCGATCTCTGTAGATCAGTCAGGTCTTTACTTTAAAGTGCTCACCATTTTATCTTCCTAATAACTCCCATGATCATGAAACTTGGAATCCTTTCATTTATTCCTAAATTTATATATAAATTATTTTTATTGATGTTTCTTAAACTTTAACTTGTGCAAAAATGACTAAGTATGAGAACCATTGAAATATGCCTAGAAGGCAAACTTTGCACCTCTATATCTTTTGTTTCACTCAAGTACATGTTATAAAATTTTAATTATATGATTTATTCACATAAAATAAATAATATTTTTTCAAATAATCTATAAAACTCACACATGTGAGATATAATGACATTAAAATGCCTACTCAAAGTTTTATACCACAGAGCCAACTATGTTAAAAACTTGTGTAGGAGGTCAAATTTAAACATGCATATATTTTGTCACACTTCATAACTTGACATAAAATTTATCATAAATAAACTTGGCATAAAATTAACAAACCCATATGATCATCTTCTCTTGAAACATTCACATGTGCAAGATATTCAACCATCAAACTGCTTACTTGGCTCTTTCTTACCTCATGCAAATTTGGCTAAGTATGGGAAAATACTATCAAACTGCATGGGATCCCAACTTTAACCTTGAATATATTTTGACATAATTTGTCACATGATATTAAATTTAGTTAAAATAATATATGGAATAATTTTATCACAACCATATGGCCAACTCCCCCTAACTCATCCACATGTGGTAATAGTGACATCATCAAACTGCTTACACAAATTTTCTTCCACAGACCCAAAGTTTCTAGATGAAAAATATAGACAACCATATGAATTAAACTTATGAACACAAGCAATCAAATCATATAAAACATCTTAAGGACCTATTTCACATCTTCAAATCACCATAAACATCCATAAACATCTCTAACCATGGTAAAACTAAAGATCAACCAAGCCTTCTTCAAGCATATTAGGACAAGCACATTGCATAATTTTTCATTGTAACTTATACTATCAAGGCACTTCATCGACTCACTTGGAAACCTTTATTACTTAATCATGACATCATTGAAAAATCTCCAACAATATCCCTCTTTTTCATTGATGTCAACAGCCATCATATAACAATATATAGCTCACCTTCCATATCTCTTTTCAAACACTCACATAATAAGAAATTTATCCCCCTTTAACACAATGACAAAGTGGTAACCAAATAATCCTAAGGACCTAAAAAAACCAACCAGAGAGGACCACCTTATAAATATTATACAAAATCCCCCTTATCTTAAGCCTACCTCTTTTTACTTTAGTAACTTCCTCTTGCTCCATGCCAAAACTCTTATTTAACTAAAAACTAAAACTAATGAATAAATAACATATAAAAATATGATGGAACACATAAATAAACAAATGAGAAGGACCCCCCCCCAAGAATTATGAGGAATTTCATCTTCTGAGCATCTTTAAATTTCCACACACCATGAAGAACCACCACATATACTTACTAACCTTCTCTCTCAGAGTACCTCAAGGGCCACCAATATAACTTCATTCCACTCACCAAAATGGAATCATGCACTAAAACATCTTGATAACTCATGTTGAAACATACATACCTTTCTCTTTTGAATAAACTAAGCACAAATCACTCTTCATACTAGGTCTGTCTATCCTTCTTGTAGCCCTACCTAAAACTTGTAGAGCCTACAAGTTTTAGTAGATACATATTAAAGACCTAAAAATTCATATCTATATAAATATCATATTATCCCTAAATCATAACATTTTTAATTACTTGGATCATCCTTTGCAACTTACTTCCCTCAAAAACCTACTAGCCAAATATGCCTCAATCTTGATAAATACTTGAATAACTTTAAATCCAAAAACCTCATGATTTTTATGAAGCATGATTTGACAACCCATTTTACCCATTAAATAAATTAATAAACCTTAGACCTTAACTTATAAGGTAGACCACTTTTCTATCATAGCCCAAAACCTTAGAAACTCAAAACAAACAAGATCAATAAACCTCTTTCTGGTCAATGCACACCTCTAAAACATTGTTAAAACTTGGAGACACGCATCACACACTTTTGGACCAATATTTGAGCCTTCACACCTTTGGGATCCTTGACTTCCTATAATCCATTTTAGGCCTATTTGCTCTTAAGCTAGAAATTGAGAAAACTAAGAACATACAAAAATATTCAATTTGCCTTCAACATACCTTTAGACAAAAAAGAACCTAGAGCACATCAAAAATAAGTGAAAAAACATTTATAAGCACAAAACTCTACTTATATTTTCATTAAACTCATTATTCCATTTGGAAACACCCATTTTGACCTTGCATAATATCTCTTTCAAAAACTTTTAGAGCAAGCTCTTGAACTTATTGCTTCCCCTTAACTAAAGACCTTCTAAGATCAACACCAGTATTTACTCAAATTTTCATTTAAATATTGAGCCCTAAAACTTACTTATCCATAAGAAAATGTCTCTTAAGAAGCATAGGAAGAGACACCCTACTTCACAATGTTCCATAAAATATGTCAATGTCTCTTAGAAAACTTACTTGCCCATAACTACTCATATTCTTTCTCCTCCTTGGTCAACTGATATGTGTAGTTCTTCTTCTTCATCTTAGGATTAAGAAAATCAACATGCTCAACCACCACAACATTCTCATTCTCTTATAAGATTGAATTGATAATACATGGAAACAACAAATATTCATGACATACCTTTTCATCTGAAGAATCTGCCTTGCAGTTTGGAACCTCATCATTAGGCATAAATAATTAATGTTATTTGAATAAAAATTTCTTAGCAATATCAGGATGTTCATTTGGATCCATACACACCTCATAACTAGTCTTAACCAGTATTTTGGTCTTCTCTTTGAGCTTGGTTTCTTCATTCTCAACATGAGCAAATAATGAGACCTCTTGGCATTCTTTAGATTTTGAAATATTCTCAACCCATGTAAACAAATTACATGGACCGGTAGACTCATCTTGACTCACACTTGTCACCTTTGGCTTCCATGTGTTAAATTGTCTTATTATTTGCACTCTAGGAGCTTGATTAAACCTATTCTAACTTGTAGACCTTTGCTTTTAAAACATAGCAATATGACCTCTCTATTCACAATTGTATCACACCATATTCCTTGATGGAAACATAGTTTGTCTTACTATGTTTGGATATAAACTTGAAATATGTCCTTTTTCAAGATAAATAAAACAACCTCCCTTTTTGAAGAGGACTCACCTTGTCTAATCTTATGTGGACAATGGTTTGAAAAGTGTCCCATATCAAGATAGTTGAATCACTTAATTTTTTTCACACCTTTTAACTAATGACCCCCATCATAGTTCCATGAAAACTCATTTATAATAGGTCTCTTGCATTATTTAACCCTATGACCAAATTTATTACATGTATAATAGTAACCATTGAATCTTGTATACCTCACATCATTTAGATGTTTGATCTGATTTGTATTTATTCTTTTAGCACCTTCACTCCTTGTCTGATGATTTATCTTTAAAATATGATTGTCCTGGTTCATATTAGTCTTCATCTTGTCTTAGGTTACACTATTTTATTCTTCTTCATATCCAAGACTAGTTATATCACTAGCATGCTTTTACCCACTCATAATATTATCTATATCACATGAGCTCTTTTCAAATCTCACAAATGTCTTCACCTTACTAGATGTCTTTTATAACTCAAATTTCAAAGACTCATTTTTATAAACATACCTTGAACATTCATCTTGTTTAGATTTTAGGATTTTAGACATAATTTCCAATTGACAAATGAGATGCTTGATCATATCTTCATACTCCTTGATATATTCATTCATTCTTGCCTCATACACAATAAATTTCTTCTCATATTCATTAAGTTAAGATTTCATATTCTTATTGATCTTCTTCTCAATCTTTGTTTCTTCAAGAGCATTCATCAATACAGTCTCATAGTCTACCTCATCTTTATCATCATCTAACTCACTCCAAGTAGACACCTTATGATGTGAGAAATTTCCTTCCTTAGCCATGAACATGAAGTCATCTTGAATAGGACCATCATATTAATGATCTTATTTTGAGTCACTATCTTCATTCTCATCTGATGAGATTCCATCTTCTTTGGTGTAGAGACTCTTTTTGTTTTTGGACTTATTCTTATTGATACACCTTTTTAATCCATTCTTCTTGTATGTCTTCTTGTCTTCATATTAGTCATCATCATGATATTTATTATTATTCTTATCATGCATATGAGGGAACTTATGAGCATAATTTCCTATCTTTCCATAGTTGAAACATTTGAAGGGTAGTTTACCCTTATACTTCCCTAAGCATGTGTTAAATTTCCTAGTAATCAAAGTAATTAGTTCATTCTCATCAATTTTAGTTATGTCATGCTCTTTGTGTTTCTTACATTAGAAATTATTCTTAAGTTTCATCTCTATCTTTAATGTAGCTTAATTCTTTGGTTGTATATCATCATTTACTCTCATCTCATATGTAGTAAGGGTGCCATGCAATTGATCCATCTTTAGTTGAGTAAGATCATGACTCTCTTCTATAGCAGATACTTTTAGATAAAAATTGAGAGGTAGAGACCTTACAAACTTTTGGAATAAAATATCCTCTTCAAGGTTATCTCCAAGACATCTTATGATGTTCATAGTCTCATCAAATCTTAGAAAAAAGGATGCAACAAAATCTTCTTCCTTCATCTTGAGACTTCCAAAACAATTTTGTGAGTCTACAATTTAGTAAGCTTGACCTTTGAATATCCTTCATAAATGATCTAAATTTTATCCCATATATATTTAGCATATTTACAATAGATTACTTTGGTTAACTCAATCTTTGTAAACCCACAAGTGATTACATTCATTGGCTTAAAATTATTCTCAAATAACTTCTTGTTTACAACACTAGATGGAGGAGTATTAATATCAACATAACCATCTATAATAGATTATCATACGTCAAACCCTAAGGAAATAATGTATGTCCTCATCTTTACACTCAAAACATAATAATGATATATTGAACATCGGTGCTTTCTTAGTAGAGAAACCTTCTTGATGACTACCCATATTTTACCTTGGATCACCTTCAAGTTGTTAATCCTTTACCAAAGGACCTGCTTTGATACCAATTGTTAGAGGTAAAATCACTAAGAGGGGGTTGAATTAGTGAGATTAAAAAGTCCAACATCAATTTCAATCCTTTCAAGTTCTTAATCAATTACCATAAACATTCATGAGTCATACACAACATTCATAAAAATGAGAAAGAGACACAATACAAGATCAATCACATAACACATGACATATATGGGAAACCCTCTTAGGGGAGAAAACCCATTAGTACCTACAATTAGAATACTATCCTATAATAACAAGAACCAATTTATACTAGCTATAATTTATCAAGGAACTACAATCCCTATTTAATGATACTATAATCCCACAAGGTGCTACAACACCTATCTAGTTGATTTGTAATAACAACCAAAATTTTAAGAAGTTTCACCTTGAAAGGTGGATACAAACCCCTTAGATTTTGAGATGACATAAAAAAATAAGAGCACATAAACCTATAAACTAATGTCCTGAACACCTAATTATGGACCTTTGATTATTACTCTTCACCTTTGATCATACTCAAACAATAAGATCACAATTCTACCAATAAAATTATGAGTCCTAAATATAAATAGTCCTAAATATATTATAATCTTCAACTCATCCATAGGGAACTATACCCCTCCATAAATCCATAATTAACACCTCTTCAACTCATCCATATGGAAATATAACCCTCATAACTCCACAATTCACACACACAATCCTCTCTTAAAACTCTCCCATGTCTTGAAACCATAATCTCTAGTTCCACTATTTATAGAGCATACATGATAATCAATACCTTAGTCAACCATTAGGCATGCATTATCCATTAAATCATCTCTCACATGAATACATATCTCAATAAAATATTCATAGGTTAACCATATAAGTTATGGGTCACCCTTAAGCAACTACACCTTTCAATTAGGCCCTTGTAGCTCGTATAGGACTTATGAAGATGTATTCATCCATTTAACACTTTATTGAGAAAAATAATAATATAAGACCAATTTAAACTACATGGGTCCAATAATTATGTCCCCTTTGACATCCTCAAATGATAAAATTCAAATTTTATCACCTCATCTTATTCTCAAACAATTCAAACATTGACTTGGTGTACATGAACATCATGAAGAAATACATAGTCAACTTCCTAAGCTTTGTTCATACTATATAGGAACATTATAACCTTAATAATGCACAAATATGGTCATAATATATTATAAAACACTAAAAAATATCTAATTCATCATTAAACATCAAAACAACATCATAATGAGATCAATTACCTGTCTTGCATTACTTGTAAAACATAGTCAAACACTCAGTCAACTTTGGATCTCAATATCTTTGACTGCACAAATAATTAGACATTTAAAATTATATTTATAAAGTTTAATTAGATTATTATAAAATTTCATTTTTTATACCATGATAAAACTCTATATATATCAAAATATATGGCCTAAAGACCAGACATTAGTCTTTCCTTTGCAAATTCAAATATTCAAATGCAAATGGTCACAATTAATCTTCGAACACTATGATCATATCTCATCTCCTCTCATATTTATATAAATATTTCACCATTGATATTTTTTTAAATTTAAATCATATATCTCTAATTATAAAATTTAAACCTTGAACATGTTGACCTCATCTCGTGTAATCTAGTAACTATGACTCATCATGCACCATCGATCTCTTCAGATTAGTTAGGTATTTACTTTAAAGTGCTCACCATTTGATCTTGCTCAAAACCATCATGATCATGAAACTTTTAATTCTATTTTTTCTTCTTAACATCTTGGATAAATTCAATTTATCAAATTTTCTCAAACTTTAACTTGTGCAAAAATGACTATGGGAACCATTAAAATCTGTCTAGAAGGCCAACTTTGCAGTTCCATATCTTTTGATTTGCTCAAGTGCATGTTTTTAAATTTGCACTATATGATCTCCCAAAATAGGAGAAATAAAATATGTGATAATTTTATCCTTTAACACTCATATGTGTGATATATAATGACATTAAAATTATGACTTAGAGTTTTCTACCATAGAGCCAACTATGTCAAAAACTTGTCTGGGAGGCCAACTTTGAACATGCATATATTTTTTCATGATTTTTTGATTGACCATAAAGTTATAAAAAATTAATTAGGTAAAAAAAATAATCCCATATGATCACCTTCTCTTTAAAAATCCACACATGTGAGATATTCCACCATCAAACTGCGTACTTGGCTCTTTCTTGTCTCATGTAAATTTGGCTAAGTATGGGAAAATACTATCAAACTGCTTGGAAGCCCAAATTTTCCCTTGAATAT